>BMAV01009375.1:0-154389 GCA_019973955.1 Trichonephila inaurata madagascariensis
ATAAAGGGTTAAGCTGGACGTTAAAAAAATTAATTAAAAGAAAAAAAAAGGTGAATGTTTTGCTTGATTAAACGAAAACTGTAAACAAATCAACCTTTAAGAGAGAGTATTTTTTTTATGTATAAACTCATTACAGAACACAAAATAAACACTATCTCTCCAGAAAAATAGTCATTTCTAAGTCATGAAAGCCAAAAAAATGCCAATATCGTAATGCTTTCTACCTGAGTGCATCAACAACATATAATGAGGTACGTACCGTCAAGTTCAAAGCATGATGAAGGAAAAGCAATTTTCTATGAGTGTGTCCGGCTGTTAGCGTGACATCCGGCAATCAGCTATCCGGCACGATCCAACTTCCCTTTGGCTGGAAAAAAAATTAATAATTAAGCACTTGTATGCCCTGGCAATGCACCTTTTCATGAACTGAATAAGAGAATAAGTCGTACCAGAAAAAGCAAAGCAAGAAATACTATAGTGTTTGCTTTTTGATGGTCTATATATTTTAACCATATTTTTATATGAAAGTTGTGTTGGTTTAGTAAAGATTAAGTTTAGTCACGAACAGGTAATCTTTCAACGAATCCGAGAGTGAAATAGGTTTAGCAGAAACGTTTTGATACAAAGTGTTTCATACACTAAACTTATTAAAAATAAGTTTTGAACTCACAATTATGTTTTTTCCATTTCTATTTTATGTGTATTGCATACCTTGCTTATTATAAACGTCCTCCTTCCTGAGTGGCTCGTCAGTCCAGGGTGGGCCTTGGCCTTCTCAAGAAGCCTTTTCTAGTTCAGGCTTCTTCCTGCTAGTGCTCTCCAATTTTTAGTTCTCAAAACTCGGATAACTTTTTCTAGGCCATCAATCCATCTAAGATTTGGCCTGCTCTTTCTTCGTGTGATAATTGGTTGAGCACTGAAGACTTTTTTAGTGGTGCGATCTTCGTCCATTCTCTGACAACGTGACCTGACCATTTAATTCGTTGTATTTTGATGTAGTTAACAATGTCAGATTCATTATATGATTATTATAAACCTATACATGCGAAATATCACAGATTACTTTTTGCATTTTTAATATAACACACATAACGTTTTCTTATTTTTGTTTATAACCAGTTATCTTGAAATTTCACAGCAAAGTGCCTTTTTCCAACCTAAGTAGTGGCTGTGATAGCCTAGTGGTCATGGTCGTGAACTCGTGGCTAGGACTCATCAAGGGCTCAAGCCCTAGTGCCATTGAATGAGTGTTTTATTAACGTCGCACTATAGAGTAACTTGAGAGATACTGGTGACGAAACTCACAATTTTGAACCCCGCTTAAGTAAAGAGGACGACACTTGAGTTGGTGCACCCTCTCCAAAGTACTACACCACACCAACGGGAGGATGTTTGAGCCTCTACAGATTTAAAATACATCAGTTCCTCTACAAGGAGGGTCTTCCGTGGTAAACGGTTCGAGCTCATGACATGTCGGTCACGAGTTCTTGACCATAACCACTAAGACAGCGGTTCCCAACCCCCGGGCTGCATACCGGTACCAGTCCAAGGATCAAACTATAGTAGGCCACACACACAAGTAACATTAAATAATTTCCATTTTATTTACAGTGGTGTATTTCTCTCAAGTTTGTGCGACTTTCCATGCTAAATCACTTTATACTCCTTTTTTGGTGTTGATTGATTGATTGATTGAATATTAACATCGCACTGTTCAGCTACAAGAGGGCTTTGGGCGACGGACCGCGTCATTTTGAACCATGGTCAAGTGACATGGACGACACCTGAGCTGGCACCCCCCTCTCCTAACTACCACATCACACCAACGGGAGGACGTTTCAGTTCTTGACAGATTTCACGTGCATCGCTGCCTTACACGGCGGGTCTTTAGTGGTACTGGGCTCGAACTCGTGACAAGGCAAGCCACGATCCGATGCCTATACCACTCGGCTACCGCGGCCGTCCTTTTTTGGTGTAATTGTATTTTATTCCGAAGGAATATTTAAATATAATTAAATTAAAATCATTAAATCAAAATAATCTTAAAATTAAACAATCAACGTTCCCCCTCAGTGGCTCGCGGCAAAATTATCAAACCTGCGGCGATAAAAAGGATGGGGAGCATTGCACTAGGGTACCGAGGTCACCTAGTGCCATTGAAGACCCGCTGTGTAGAAGGGTTAGTACACACTAAAAACATCGAGGTTTAAAGTATTCTCTTTGGTATAGTGTTGGAACTTGGAAAGGGTCGGTGCCAGATCAGAAGTCTTCCTCGTCACTTGAACGTGGTTCAAGGTTACGAGATCCGTCACCAATAGTCCTCATGTTACTTCAGAGTGCGGCAAAAATTAATGTCAGATCCGAACCAAATATTACAGAATTTCAAATGAAAGAGAAAAATAGAAGTTTTTTATTCTACAATGGAATTTTAAGGTATCCGAATACTTTCGGAACCGTGATTTTGCAAAGGCGCATAAATGGATAATTTTCATGATATTTCGTGTCACTTAGATTAGAATACATGTATACAATAGTTTTTAAGGACATTTTGACAAAAAAAAATTATTTAAATACAATATTTTGGCAAAAAATTAACTTAGAATAATCTTTTTTTTCAAAATGTTCTCCTTTTGTGAAAAATGCTTCTATTATAATAATATTTTGCCTGTATATAACTCAGACCTCTCTACAGAGGCTCAACTAGAATTTTTGAAATATATATATCTTAGAAGTGGGTTTATCCATATTTTACGACAACAAAGGGGAATAATTTTAAGAAAAAACGCCAATAATTATTTAAATTGGTGGTAACTCTGAAAATAATGTGAATTTTTCTAAAATCATAGTTGAGCCTCTGAATAGAGGTCTGAGCTATATACAGGCAAAATATTAATACAATAGAAGCATTTTTTTTACAAAAGGAGAACATTTGGAAAAAAGGTTATCTAAGTTATTATTTTGCCAAAATATTGTATTTAAATAATTTTTTTTGTCATAATGTCCTTAAAACAACTTTATACATGTATTCTAATCTAAGTGACACTAAATATCATGAAAATTATACATTTATGTGCTTTTTTAAAATCATGGTTCCGAACGTAGTCGGATACCTTAAACTATGTTAAGATTTTTTTAATTGTACGTAGACTTTTATGGCGTAATTTCTTAGTAGTGTTTTGATTATTAATTTTTAAAAATAACAATTAATCAATGTCTTAAAAATTGATTATGTTATTTCAATTATAATAAGTTGCAGATATTATTTTAAAATATTACACTCCAAATATATTAATTTTTTTAGTTAAAAATACCAAATTTTACACAAAATTTGTAAGTGTACGAACACTTACTGTATAGGGCCACTGTATATTTAAGAAAAAATATTTTAAAACCATCCACATCTAGTAAGCACTATTTCCGAAAGAAAAAAAAAATACAAATGATATTACAACTCAAAACGAGTCTTTCTGTGAATGGGACATCAAGCATTTTTACCACAATGAATTTAACCCAACAGGCAATGAGGCATTCAGACCAGAACATCATTTACAATGGAACTACTACATGGAATTTCCATTAGAAGGGATAATGGGAAACGCATTATCTAACCTTACTGAAGACTGAATGCCCATAATAGCCCAGAACGGTATTCCATTTCTATCTCTAAATCTACGAATTAATTTAATGGTGATATGGAAAATACAATTGGATTTGGAAAAGTATGTACTGCATTACTCTAAAAGACGGACATACATAAAATTAAGAATAAATCTCTCGTTCAAAAATTCTGCAAGAAAGAATTGTATACCTCCCGTTGAAATAAAAGCTTTTTTGTCAAATTTCAACCAATTTTCATTCATACATGAGTAATATTAATTATTAGAAAGAATAAATTCTTATTAAATATGCTAATATTTAATTGATTAATGTAATTAATTATATAATAATGATAATATTTACATACCGTAAAATCTGGCGTATAACACGCACTTTTTACATAAAAAATTAGATCGAAACTTATGGGAGTGCATTATACACCGAATAAATATACGTATAAAAATGATAGCTTTAAAAATAAAAATAAAGATAAGTATAAGAAAATAGACTACAATATGTATCAAAATATTGATTAATTAAAAGAAATAGACATACCTTCTGAAAGAGTTGTAATTCTAGAATTATACTATTTTTTCAAAATTCTGGGATAATACCTCGAATAAATTACTGCAAAATATAACAGCACTGCACGCGTATATTTCGGGTTTTCTTTGTAGAAAAGAGGTTGCGCGTGTAACGGGTCTATTCGCGTTCTTCTAACTAATCCTCTTGGGAAATAATGGGTCTTTAAAATTATTGTATTAAAAACTTTCCTCCTCCGAAGAAGACGTGATTATTCAAATCAGGGCCTCTATTTAAAGATTAAAACTTTCAAGTTCAAGGACAGAGAGGTTAGAAGCTAACGGAATTGCAAGTATTCCTTAAAATAAAGCGAGGCGAGAGTGCTTCGTTGATTATTTGATTAATATTAAGATTGACGATTTGGTCAATTAGTTGTTAAATTGGATCCGCTCGGTTTGAATTAGATTACTTTTGAAATAATCTTCAAACAGAAGAAGGTGTATTGCCTGGACGTGCTAAGTGATCCGATTTATTATTAAATCTTCTAGTATCTCGTCTACCTCGCTATTGCTCCCCATATTTATCAATCGGTGCATTTCTTAACTTGGGTTGTTGAATTTGTGTCGTTGTTGAGAATTTGTTAATAAATAGAGTTTGTATTGGCTATGGCTCATCTTCCTTCTGAGCCTCTCAACTAATGAATGGCACCGGCCATCCATTACACGCGTTATGCGGTGAATATACCTAAAAATTAAAAAATGTAACTGGTAATTATAGGTGAGCGTTATACGCCAGATTTTACGGTAATATAAAAATTGGAGAACCTAAAAACTAACTTATTAACCTTTCAATTTATTCCAGAAGTTGGGCAACGGCACAATGCATAAATCCGAACGATGAATTATAATTTAACATGAATTCTTTTTCTTAACATTTTCTGTTTACGTAACAATAATTACGATAAAACAAACGATAAAAATTTAAAAAATTCTTCTATGTATAGCGTTAACAGTTTCAGCCACTTAAAGAGCTTTTTGGAACATTCAAATTCGAAGAATGTTTTCTTTTTCTTTTTTTGAATAGTGGGTTCTTTTCCATGAATTATCACGTTCGAGTTCATCCGAAGTCGGCGATTTCTATTCTAATCAATAGTTTTCTTCGTTGGTGGCTGTTTCTTTTCGAATTATTCGCATTTTCTCTCGGCGAATTTTTTTCTATTGTTCCCGTTTATCTTAAGTTACCGTTTTTAGTACTCCAAGTACTTTTTAACACAAATGAAAGTCGTAATAGAACTTTACACAAAACATGCTTTATTGTGCACATATTATTGCTAAACGATGCAGTTCAGGCAAACATAACTACAAAAATTCCAAAACAAAGCAAAAACTGTAGAATTATTATTTTTTACAAATTTTATTTTAAAAAATTAATTACGAAGCCAATTATCAATTAATTGCATAGCAAACGATTTGTTTAATGTAATATATTATAATCGTAACTACCAAACGATTCATGAGAAAATATAAAATGAATCCGCCAAAAGATATTTTAACAACTACATTATTACGAAAAAATACTTTGATAAATTAGAAACAAGTAATACAAAAAAAAATTAAGTCAATTTCCACTTAGATCAACAAAGAAAATTTTTATTTTAGCTACTTTTTATTAAATAGTTACAATTATATATATAATATAAATATGTATATACATAGGAGAGAAATACAACATTAAGTGGTAATTCCTTTTTATTCATTATCATTGAAGTATCGTATTGTCATCCAAAACTATCCTGTCTATAAAATTTCAGTTCAACTGAATGCTTTAAAACGTGAGAAAAAAACCTTTTCAAGTTTTGACACAAGTCGCCAAAAATGATGCCATCATGGCTGTATTTGTAATTCTTTAAATAATTAGTTTTAATCAATTAATTTTTATGAATTATAATTAAATTATTGTATTGTCATCCAAAATAATCCTGTATATAAAATTTCAGCTCAATGGAGCGCTTTAAAATGTATTTTATGAACGATTGAAAATTCCACCAAGATAAATAAATAAATAAATAGAGAGTGTGAGTTAATAGTAGGAATTGAAAAACAATAGCTTCTTAAATGTTTTTATCATTTTAAAATACCAAATGAAGATTAAAAAAACATATGACACATGGAATGTTACTATGAAATCTGTAACAAAAGAACTAAAGTAGAAACAGTTATGACATATTGTATTAAAAAGATGTGACTGATGAAGCCATGATGTATTTTATTTTAAAATATTAACGTTTTTTATAAAATTCATTTTTTTTTTTACTTTAAATAATTGTAATTTGCTTTTACAAAAAAATCTCTGTTATGTAACAGAAATATATAAAAAAGTGAACTGAATAGTTTTCTGTTTTTTTAAAGGCAGGATAGCAACAAATTTGTTTTCTAAATCAGTAATCATAAAACTAGGAATAAATTTCAAAAGAAAAGGTTTCCGAAGAATTTAACAAAATAAAATATCAAAAACACAAGGTATTTTTAAAATTTGCTATTTATTTTTTAGTCTCTATTCTAACATTATGTACAAAAATATAAATTAATTCCACTACCTACTTTAAATTTTTGAATATTTTTGCATAATGAATTAACACATGAAACAAATTTTCACGTAAAACAAGTAAAATAAGCACTAGATGTGTGTGCAGGATTAAAAATAACATATTTTAGTAAACAGGGCGAGCTAAAATAATTTATACATTGTATTGTTAAATCAACACAAACTAAACTTATACTTCAACTTCTTTTTTTTTTAAATCAATTTTTTTTTATACTATCAGCTTGAGATTTATAAATGAGAATTAATTTTTTACTTAAAGGTATAAGAAAGAACCAAATATAAGTTAGAGCACGTTCCAAATTAAATTTAACTTATTTCTAAGTCTAAATCAGATTCAACTCCACTTCAATTCAACATTGGCTACTATACAAATGAGGAGCGGCAATGCTTTCAATGCACACCATAAAATCAACAAATCCCAACTCTTCTTTCGACTATTTTCAAGAGCAAAGAAAGACTAAAACACACAATTCATTTGAATTCTCAGCATATTTGCACTCACTGAATAAGGGCATCAACGTAGATTCACTTTGAAAAATAAAATCAATCATACAGAATGAAATACAAAACGACGCAATAAAAATTAGAATGAACTTTAATGCAACATTAACCCCCAAAGTTACGGGGGTTAAGTTTTGGTGCATTTTTGATGCAGGATTTTTACAGAATAATATCACACACACAATTACAAACCTCATAAAATTTTTGATTTGTTTTCCGACTTGCTCAAACTGATATCTACTCTTCGACTGGTCGAGCTTCTCTACCCTATTTAAATGTATAAATAACCGATCATTCTAATCAGTTAATCGCAGAAGCTTCTTTCGACATCAATGAATACTAATTTTTTCCATCCAAACCCATTCCATCTACGGATCTCTTTGCTGTAACTGAATTGGCTAGGTTCACCCTTCCCACTCCCAAACATCTAAAAAATTTTCTAATTTTTGTTATTGTTTCACCTATTTTAACCCTCCCCATCTTATGTAATCTTTGACACAAATGTAATTCCTTTTTATCATATATATATATAATTCCTTTTAATTTCATCTTAAACCACTTTCAATTTGTAATGGTCCTGACCCTTCGGGACTCACGCATTAACTGGTTTGCCACGTGCAGCCATATTGAATATTCGAACGATGAAATCCTCAAAAGAGTAAAGTGAGTCCTTTCAAATGGGGGTTTACAGATGTAGGTGAATGCATTTTCTAACTACTGCAAACATTGCTGAAAAGAAGTACTTCTCAACGATTACTATAAATAAACAATTGATATGCTTCTTTCATCATTATTTTTTTTGTTCTGTTTGTTCATCTGCGCCCATATAATCATGTATAAAAATGTATAGTGCTATGTACTATATCACACATTAAAGCTCGCCTTGTGAGGTATGAATGCCTTAGAGTTGTTTTAGCTCACTACAGCCCATTGAGTAGTTCTGGATCAGGGGTTCTTAACCCCTTGCACAAAAGTAGCTTTGTGGGCATAGGGTTAAGAACCCTTGAATTACAGCAGGGGTAGCCAACCCAAATGGCCTTGCAGGTCACTTCGGAAATAATCTCGCGGACCGCACATAAAAATATGTGCCTTTATATCAGATTTGGAAACAAAAAAACATTTATTGGAGTGAAAAGTTAAAGCAAAATGAATTATTATTATTATTTTCATTATTTTTCATGTATACAGACATAGATAATATAATAATGCAATGATCAAATAATGTTTAAAATATTACAGTTGCCATTTTCTTGAAAATTACGGTGTTCCTTTTAAATTGATCTTTCTTTACTCATTGTTGAAATTTGATAGTGCTGTCATTCGCAAACGTTTAAGTATACATTGCCATTTATCTTAACCGATTAAGTATACATTGCCCTTTATCTTAACCATCCTGAATATTTTTTTTAAACTTTCAAAAACATCTCAGACTTCCTTTTGCTTTTTGGGCACTCCAAATAGAAAAGGAGGAGGAGAAATGAAAGTCGCACACTCAGAGAATCATGTACCATCCGTAGTAAAGGATATGCATAATGCATGCATGCCCCACACACACACACCACAACACAGAGAACACACAAACAGTTCGGAATTTATTTAAAAAAGTAATTTATTATGAGAAAATTAAGTGTAACTGTTTGATAAAATATAAATTTATTTTAATCTATAGGACATTTCTATTATTAAAAAGGATTTATTTTAAAACAAGAACAGGTAAAAGGCAAATACATTATAGATTTATATATATATATATATATATATATATATATATATATATATATATATATTATATATATATATATAAATTTCCCCTCAAATAATTTTCAAAATGAAAAAACTTTAAAAACTTTTTAAAAAGAGTCGCGTCGGGCCGCAACTTACGTACTGGCGGGCCTCGTGTTGGACACCCCTGGACTACAGCATACCACACCCAATGACCACCTAGAAATACTGATTTAACACCTTACGATTTCTTCCTATTGGGGTACGTAAAAGACGAGATATTAATTCCTCCCCTTCCTGTTCATAACATAGTCTCTATCGTTGGACTTGATTCAGATACCTTTACACGCGTTTGGGCGGAAACGTATTACTGGTTCGATGTGAGTCGTGTAACTAAGGGTTCCCATATAAATCATATGTGACTGTCTCAAGCAAATCTGAAAATGAGCCCATATAATTCTGTTACAGTTAATATATAGTAATCTATATTGTTCTTGATTTATAGTGCATTGAAACTTTATACTTCTTTATGAATCACCCTGCATAACTAATTTTCGTTCCTCCCCCCCTCCCCTCTATGTCTATCGCAATTGAGGGAACTGACCATAACACAACTCAGTACCCTCAAATGTATTTGGTGTTCCTATAAATAAGCTATTACAACTAACTTCCCCTGAATTACTATAGCCCCCCATCCCTTCTTGATGGGCGGTATGACCCACTTTAAGTATTATCGTTTTAGCGTAAATAAACAAATTAAAATAAAGTCACTTAGTAACCTAGAATGAAAATAAGTCGTGATTCTATAAGAGAAAATGTTTTGGTGTAAAAATAAGCTCTCAAGCGTATTAAAACTCAGTAACTATTAACCTATTTAATTCAAAACGTAAAAAAAAGAAAACATTTTAATTTACAGAAGGTATTTAAAAGAAAAATCATTAAAAAATTATGAAACTTTCCGCTGCAATAGGATTATTTTTAGTATTCGACATTTTTTTTTTTTATTTTGCCTCCAAATTACTTTTGTGTAATCTTCAGCACAATTTGTTTTTCTTAATTACCCCCTAAGGATTTGGAGAATAGGCCATCAACGCAAAAATCCAGCAATATTTAAACATCGTTATTATACACAGAAGCCAGTGTGTGTGTTTTGGAACACATAAAAATGAATTTTTTTTAAACATTACATCATAAAACTGCAGAATATGCTTAAGTACCAAGAAAAATTATTTCTTTTCACCTTATTTTTTAATTATATCTACAAAACCGTTAAAGGTACATTAGTGAAGCTTTTGCAACCATTTATGAAATCCAAGAGTTCTTAACGACTTTCAGAGTTTGATCGTATCTTTATATTTGTTTGCATACATTATTAAAACCTAGGGAAAATATTAACACTACTTTCAAATTTTAAACTGCCCCTTTCAGGAAGTTTAAGAAAGATATTACAGTTTTACAGGTACTTTTAAAGATGCTATAGCTCGTGATTATATATATAAATATAATCTCCTTATTTAAATAAATCATCACGTTAAGTTAAAAATAGCCTTACTTATTGTTCCTGTTAATCAAATAAAAATTAACAACTTAAGAAATATTCAAATTTATCATGCATTTCTTATCAATAATATTGAAACACAGCACGTGTGTTGCTTTCCCTGCAGCAGTGCTCTCCTTGTGAAAGAATTGAGTTTTACTGAGAAAGTAAATAAGATTATGGCAACTCTGGTGGCTGCGACCATAGGAAACAGACTGGCAATTTTATCTTTCTGTGCGACAAATTTCGCATAAATTGATATTGCCAAGGAATTATGGAGAAGTCTCTAAGATCGACTTTTCTTGAAATTTTCATGAAGATTAAAAAGGGACCTTTGAGACAAAGGTCCAGTCAGTTCAGAAGAGAGTTCAGTCGACTACTTGACTGTGATAAGAGAGAGAGAGACTATCGGTCAGAGTTGATGCTGTAGTGGAACTATTCAGAGAGCCATTTCTGGATTGTCATAACGCTTGTTTATAACGAATGAGTTTTAAATTATTGTAAATAATCTGTTAATCTGTATATATGTCGCCGGAAAATGATAAAATTCGAGATTTCATCAAATCCCTAAGGGAGATGATCAATTCACGCAAGATGTTAAAATAACGTCTCTTTGAGGTCATTTCCCTGATGTAAGTAAGTCATTTGATCAAATACCTGAACTGTTTTAGTTAAATGATGAAATAAACAAGTCAGCATTTAAAGAGCTCTTTTTTCGCTTGTTACCATTCCCTTTTACGCCCTGCCGCCGCCTCTCCTCATCTGTGCTAGGCAGCGCCGGACTTCTGACGTGACCCACGAAAAAAAAAATGACCTAAATATAATTTTTTTTAGTTTGATTTAGTTATATTCTTTGCATTATTATCTTACGATTGATATATCACTTTTGTATGACTGAAAAAAATTAGAAACTGGATAAAACTTAAATAGAAAAATGTAAGCAAGCAAATTAAGAAATTCGACCACGTTTTCTTTATAGATAAAGACAGCTTTTTGATAATAATAAAAAACGCTATTTTAAAAAGGGAAATAATAACTGAAAAAAAGGTGTTACAAATAAAGCAGGATATGTCTGAAGTAATTTACATTAATTTAAAATTTTAAAAAATGTTTGAAATTCTACTACAAATATCATTTTAAAAAAAAAATACTAGCTTTATAATCTTATTATTTTGTTAATTCATTTCGAATAAATAATTTGTAATTCAATGATTATTGTTGTATTAATTACTCTACTTTTAATAATGCACCATATTTGCTAAATTAACACTTTTAAACTCTTGACAATATTATTTCATCATTTCACTGAAACAGGTTCGGGTTTATCAAATAGCTTACTTTCAATAGGGAAATCACCGTACAGAGTTTTTATTTTACGTCTTGCGTGAATTGATCATCTCCCTTAGGAATTTGATGAAATCCCTAATTTAATCGTTTCCCTGCGACATATATACGTCAATTCATCTTCTTGTAGTCATCTGTTTACCTTTGTTCATTAATAAATTTGTTATTAATGAACACTAATTATTATACAAATAATTAGAGTCGGCTGTTTTACACCAAAGCAAATTTGTGACAATATGAAATCCAGGTGATGGAATTCAGTTGAATGTAGCATAATCACACACTAAATGCTTTTAAAATCATTCAAATTAGATGCATCATTGAAACGTTTATGCTACGTTTTCTGGATGAAAATCCTTATTACATAAATGATACTTTAAAACTCCACATTCGCGATAAATTAGCATAATGGTACTCAATACATAACTAAACTTTTATAGAAATCCTTGTCAGTCACAAATTTCCAGGGAAAAGTAGTTACTTTATTCCAGAATTCAACATCCTTTTAATTTCAAAATTACTTAACGGTTTTTTAATTATAAATTACAAGCAACTAAATTATTAGTCTTTAATTACACAGGGTTACAATGAAAAAAATACAAGAGCAGTGGTAGCTGAACTTAATGTATTTTTTTTAGTGCTTATTTCAGAAATAATAATGAAAATTTTCCATCACGACACGTTTTTCTGAAAAATTTATTTTTACTTAAATTTTTATGCATATTTACCAAAAACTTTTACAGCATTGAATTTCTTCTCAACTGATCTTCATTCAACCTTGGTGAAACGTACAGAATACCACTCTGTGACATCTTTACTTTCTCTTCCTGTCTCAATATTTCTCTACCAATAGCGCGTCGCGGGAATCATTCACTTAGATCTTAATCTTGCTTTATAACGCAGGAACTGTCACTCGTCTGGATGGATTCTGAACGTAAGACGCTGAAATTTTGAACTTGGTTTCAAATTTTCTTTCATGTGTAATTTATTGAAGTGCATGAGCTGCATAAGTGGGAGCTTCGTCTCAGAAACACTTTTAACAGTGGTTTTCTTCTGTGGGTTTCGTGAAACATGGCTTTGAGTTCGAAACGTTTCGAAAATTTGCCAGATGACTTTTGTTACATATACGGTGAATGTAGTTTGATTAAAAATCGCATGAGATGCATTACAGACTATGTAAAACAGCTTTATCTAGCGTATTTTGGCATGAAACTAGGAGACCAAGACAAATCATGGGCTCATCATAAAATCTGTGTAAAGTAGCTCAAAGAAAGAAGACTGCTGTACGATTTGAAGTTTCTATGACATAGAGGGAGCCAAAAAACCACTCTGATGATTTTTTACTTTTATTCTTCTCTTACTCACAGACATAACCGCAAAAATAAAAAGCTGATACCTTATCCCGATAATATTCCATCGGCCATACGCCTCGTTCCTTATGGACCTAATATTTCAGTGCCTTTGCCTCCAACAGAGTTGCAAAGAATATCCAAGTATATCCGAAGCCAAGTTAACAGAGGGGGAATTTTTGTTGGTCTAGATATTCGCAAGCTTATGAAGGATAACGAATTTGAGACTTGTATGACAGCAAAGGAAAAAGAAGTATGAGTTACAATCGAACCTCCATATTATGAACCTCTATATTGCGAATTTTTCTATATAGCGAACTTTTTCCTGGAACCAAGAACATTTCATAATTTTCTTCGTAAAATAACCTCCTAACAGTGAAGTACTTTTTCTATATAACGAACTTTTTCTCTTGTGTATCTATTTTTTTCTCTCTTTCTTTAAAAGTATTTCCGGACATTTCAAGTTATTCTTTCTTTTAACTTCTCTTATGATGGTCATAAATCTTAAACTGGTTTAACAAGGTACCTAGAAAGTGGAGTTTCATCCAAGTTGTGCAACATTTTACCTCCATCGTCCAGTTCACTGGAAACATCTTCGATATCCTCTTTCATCCTCAGTGGAGTTGTCTTGTGTCCCCGTGGTCTTAAACTAGTCTTCGTTCATTTGTAGTGTTGGCTAGTCGTACTGGTAACTTCGTTTCTTGTAGCTCGAAAATGCCAAAACGTAAGTGCTTGAACATCAAAGAAAAAAATTAATTCTTCAGGAAGTGGATAAAAGCGTCAAGAAACTTTCATTGAAGTTTTTCTTTCTTTTTGATAAGTAAGATATATGAAATAAATATTATTAATTTACAAAACGTTGTGAATAATTACTTTTTTTAAATTTATAGTGTTTCTAAATTTAAAATTTGTTTTATGTGGTTATATAAAAGAAAATTGAAAGATGAACCTCTATATAACGAATTTTCCATTTTACGAACTTTTCTTCGGGATTTAGTGACTTCGTTATATAGAGGTTCAACTGTATTTTCAAAGATGTCGACAGAAAGTTTCTTGACAATTGCAAGGATCTTGACTGTAAAAGAATTGCAATGAATAAGTTTGAGAAATTTCAAGTTAGTTTGCTCCATGAGTGTGAAAATACATTTCCTTCACTCGTGGACTTTCCCCTCGAAAATTTAGGATTAGTCAGTGAAGAACAGGGGGAAAGGTTCCATCAAGATATCAAAGATATGGAGCACAAATATCAAGGAAGAATGGACAAGAACATGCTAGCCGACTATTGCTGGATGTTAAACGCGAAATAGGCCTAAGATTAAATATAAAAAAAGAACGTCAAAAAGAAGTTTCAAAGGAAAAAGAGAGCGCACCGAAGGAGAAACTTTGTTTATTTTGCTTTCTTGCGCATTTTAAAATATGCCTCAAACTTGTATGTACACAAGCATAATTTTTGCTCCTCTTGGTCAATAGTCTGTTTTAAGTAAGTACCTTAATAAAAACAAATTAGTGTGTTGGTAAATTTCTTTTACAAATTACATCATCATTGGTTGTAAAATGTATAAATCTTAAAGGGATTTCTTGCTTTTCTCACGATCAAAGACTTGAGACCTGGTGAGGTCTAGAACCAATGGTTTTCATCTAATTGCTGAGAAATTAATTTGCCTCACCAAGAACCAATATTTACATAAAAACCACTGTTGCCAAATTGCTCAGGCTAAATTGTTCGAAAGAATTACTTTTCAAATAAGATTTTAGCAAAAATATTGATATCGATTTTACAAAAAATCCTGATGTGATGGGGAAAAATGGAAGTCATTCTCGAAATCAGCACACTAAATAATACAAAAATCACTGAAAACATTCTTTGTATTTTTCCAAAACTTTAATTTTGTACCCCTGTGTTATTAGCGTTTTGAATGCATAATTCCAGAGCTTCGAACCAGAACTAAGCCGAAAACCGGAAAAAACCGTTATTTTGGTCGGAACGAAAACCGGAACTGAATGGAAAAAAGAAATTTCGGTTTATTTCGGTTCGATATATCCTCAGTCATTTTGTTACTGTAACCAACTTATCATTCGCTTCTGGAGTTGCGTGGAAGTGGGCTACATGACAGTAATATATTTAAATAAATAAAATAAAACTTCACGGAAAAAAAAGTTTGCATGAAATTTCCTTTGAAAAAAAAACAAAAAACGCTCTTTAAAAATTTTTAATTCACTGACAGGAGCGCGATTGCCGAATGGAGCCGAGTAAAACCAATTGAGCGAAGCGCAGCCGAAACTGACGCTTAATTTAGATTCTTTCTTCAGTAAAACGCGCCTAAGAAGTTATCACTTCAAAAAGTATGTTCATGTTCTACTAAAGAGGAAGGAAAAAAAACCTTTTGAACTAAAAATTCCTTTTGTAACCTAGATAATAATTAAAATATAATCATCAGGCAAATATTAATCAAGAGTGTAATATGTGAAAAGCCCAGTGGCTGAGTGGTAATGCATCGCGCATCCACACCAGAAGTCCGAGGCTCAAACCTCGAACCGGGAAAGTTCGACTCAACCTTTCATTCCTTCAGTGGGTCGACAAATGAGTATCAAGCTTGCTTGGGAACTTAACAGTTGGGGTTTCAAGTCACACTGACCACCTGTTCTGAACATCTGCTCATGCACCTCAGGGCCCAAGATCACGTATACTGATATGGGCATAGTAGGCCTTGGCCCTCATGGGCTATTGCGCAACTGAGTTAAGTTGTAATATGTGAAAAAACTATGTGTAATAATCTACCTAACCAATTACTTTTACCTTTGGTAAATTTTTAAAAAATATGTAATCTTAAATTCAATTGCTTTGTTTAGGAGACAGGTATCTCTTCGGTCACAAAAATTGAAGAAATTCTATACACTTCCACATCATGACAATACGAACATGAAGCTAAGATAGATATCTTGCTTATGTACTTGAAAAAGTGTGACTGCAGTTTGAATACAGCGAAGTGTTCAGAAAAAATTGCTATATCTTTCCAAAATACTTTGTTTTTAGGGAGAAACTGTCATACGGAATTATATATAAAGCAGCATTAAAAAGAGCACATGTTTTAGAATTTAAGTATTTTTGTGTTCTGTAGTATAAAATAACGTTGTAGCGAAATTAGAATTACTGAACACATAACGTTTTAAGAAAAATTGGAATGACATTTTTCTTATTGGGTATTTAAGTAAGGTCTTTTTATTTTGCTTATACTCCCTTTTCCTTTTTTTTAAAAATAAGACCTGAGGGTTTTTTTTTTTTTGGGGGATTATCATTCTTAATTCACTCTCTCGTCGAATAACTTCTGCTTTCTTTTGACTTTACTGGAAGATTTTATTTTTATTTTTAAAAAACGAACATTCTCGCTGAATCCATCTTTTAAATTTTCACCGCAGAAATCCCACAAAAGGAAAAAAAAAGTTTTCTTAACAACTACTGAGTTCTAATCCATTTCTCGTGGCTGAGAAAATCAGGCTTCCAAAACTGCATCAACAGTCAAATCCGCTAAAACTCACAATCTAAAACAATTTAACGCAGAAAAAAAGGACAAAAAAAAAGAATTCCCAACATTTCTAGCTTTATCAGCAACAAATCCCAAACTGAGCGACGAATGCTTCATTTCGACTTTACCGAATCCCTCTTTCACTAAGAGAAAACGTCGAAAGCACTTTGCCTCTCAACTCAACTCTTCCCTCTCTCGTTGCCATGACGACGAGGTGATTGCGGTCACATTTTTATAGTGTGCCATTTAATTAAGGCTGCAACCAGCTGGGTTGACTTCGTTAAACGGAAACCTATGTTCGCCTTCCCAGCTTTTGTGACGCGTAATGAGCTGATGCCTACAAGCGCTCTGTCTTATTTTATGCAATATTCAGTGGACGTATAATTAAACGCATAACTCTTGCTTCAAAGTTGTTGACTCCCAACTTTATTGGCGGTGTTTTGTAAGCTCTGGAGGCTTCTCACTGTTTACAGCTATTACGAGGAAGATAATGTTTTTTGAAAAAAGATGAAAAATTGCAGTTAATAAATGGAAGACGACATCAAAAGGGGGTTTAAGTCAGGGGAAATCAATTTTTCATTCAGATGGAAGATTCGCGTTTTATTAATGATGTGTTTAATTTGAATCCTTCTCTGCATATTACATAAGATTTGGAAATAAATCTTTTACATTGCTACACTTCCGGTATTTTGTAATAAAACTATTTTCCTTGTTGTGTGTTTGTAGAGTACTTTGTAACAACTTTTAATCACAATAACATGAATAATACAATATTTTTATTCATTACATACGAGACTTTTTTAAAAAAGTATATATTAATGCAAAAGTTTGCAGAAATGAATAATTTAATTCCTCTCTATTGTTAGTTCACTCCCTCCCTATATATATATATATATATATATATATATATATAAAATTTGTACTCAAATTTTCAATCGTTAATAAAATATTTTCTATTCATTCATATTCAAGTTCAAAAACATTTTCTTAAAACTTGTAGTGGATTACACTTGATGTTAATACAGTTTTTTTCGATTATTTTAATTCCTTAATTAAATTAAAAAATGAATAAATAGTAACAAACAAAAATAATAGTCTAGCAGCATATATAGTCAGAAAAATCTTCCATTGTGTACCTGTAGCGCAATGGGTAGCGCGTTGGACTTCTAATCCGAAGATCGTGGGTTTGCATCCCACCTGGAATGGCCTAACTTCTGAGAATGTGATTTCTTTCTTACTATACTAGTTTACTAGAATAATTAAATTAATTATAATGAATAAATAGTAATTAACAAAAAAAAATAGTCGAACACCATACACAGAAGAAAAAAAAGGAAAATTGCAAGGGAAAACGCTTTTTATTTTGTCACTTAATATTGTGATTCTGTCATATGCATATACATATTTATATTAATTATAACTATTTAATAAAAAGTAACTAAAATAAAAAATTTCTTTGTTGTGACCTCAGTAGGAATTAAATAATTTTTTTTTATATTACTTGTGTTAATATATATTTTGATTATTGTAATAAATAATGTAAAAGTGCGCGACAGTTATTAAAATAAAAATCAATTTCTTAAAAATGACATTTGATTGATGGGAATAACTAAATAACGCATAATTTGCACAAAGCTAACACTTTCCTTTCGAATTCGTAAGGTGGCCACGGTAACCTATTGGTCATGGTCAAGAACTCGTGGTAGGCGCGTCATGAATTCGAGCCGTAGAGCCGCGGAAGACCCAACCCATCTAATGGAAAGGCTGGTGTACATTTTATGTCCTTCCTTTAGCAAAATGTGATACTTTGGAGAGGGGAATACCAATCCAGGTGTCGCCCTTGTCACTTGACTGTGGCTCAAAATGACAAGGTCCATTGTCAATAGTACTCGTGTTGCTTTATAGTGCGACGTTAATAAATACTCATTTACTACGAATTAGTTAGGAATAAAAGAAATATTTACGATTATAAATATTCTTCTTACATGTAGTGAACACTTTCTGATAGTTTATTACAGGCAGCTTCAAAGATAAGATTGATACAGTCAATATGTGAGCCTCCTAATTTTGACCCATAGTCAAGTAACGAACCTGATTTAGTACCTAACTCGCCTCATCTACGAATTTGAAAACTATGATACCCGCCATGTAGAGGGGTAGATGCACACAAAGTTTAAAATGTTCACGTTGGCGTTGTTGGTGATGCGATCGCCGACCCGACCGCACACCTTCACTTGTATAATATCTTTTGCATTGAAACCACTGTACACACACACAACACACTCAAAGCAGTTGGAACAAATCATTGACTTAATTATCAGAATGCTTAACTCCACAAAGGAACTAAATTTAATATAAGAGAGCTACGCACCAAGCACTGTGTGGGGCGATTCCTTAATCGTGCCAAGCTGTTGTTTTCGAGTTACGTGGAATCCAAGATCGTGGCCTAGCGGTAACAAATCGTCAGGAAAATAATGGTAAAGAACTGTTCGTTATCCCCATGGCAACCACATTACCGCACGATAAAAATATCAAGGTAACCATATTGTAATGTTATCGCCCACCTTGGCGAACATAAACAACAAATTGGTACGTAGCACTCCTGTATCAAATTAGCACCCTAGATGGAGTTACGCATTCTGATAATTAGGCCCGCGAAATGTTTATGCCTTAAAACTCGTATTTTTAGTTCATTACAGTCCCAATCGCACTAATTGGTGCAATGTGGAAGTTTAGAGAGTTGGATGACTGCTCAGGTGGCGTTCTTTTGAACATGGTTCAGAATAACGAGAACATTCACCAACATAAATCCTGTTTTCTTTGATATGTGACGTTACTAAGAAATCCATCAATCAATTGGATTATGAATATATAAAACCTCTCATGTCTTTGGAATTCCAAAGTCGGAACTTGATACTCACTGTGATGAAAAGTTTAAATTTAAAGCCAACAGGCGAAAGTCACTTTATCAATGCTTATTTAAACGTCTCATATACAATACATCAATTTTGATATGTTAAAGAGATCTTATATGATTACTCGAGCTTCTTTTAATATATGAGTCTTATTTTTTTAACTTAACATCTCCTGGAATCATGTGAAGCCAGACATTCGTACAAGAGGGTTTAAGAACAAAATATAGAAAAATTTTAGTGAAATAAATTAAATTAAAACTACTTAGTACGAGAGATGTAACAAAATTAAATTACACTTTTAATAAAAACAGAAAACCAATAAAAAAGGGAGAAAAAAATTAAGCTGTAAATATAAATTAATTCATGTATTGCAAAACGCCTTTATATATTAGATATGACGGACATAATGTTAATTTCAACGCACATGATTGTCAATATTTTTACTATAAGATTTATTGCTCATTAACGACGCACTTTAAAGAACGCCTAACTTTACTAATTATTTTTATATTATTATATTGTCATCCAAAATAAACCTGTATATAAAATTTCAGCTCAATTGAGCGCTTTAAAATGTATTTTATTAACGATTGAAAATTCCACCCAGATAAATAAATAAATATATAAAATAAATATATAGAGATTGTGAGCTACTAGTAGGAAGTGAATAAAATAGTATGGTAAAAAAGAAATCACATTCTCAGAAAATAGGCCATCCCAAGTGGGATTCGAACCCACGACCAGTGGATTAGAAAGCCTACCCGCTATTCATTGCACTACAGGGACACAACGAACGATTTTCCTTTCTATATATGCTGTTGGACTATTATTTTTGTTTGTTAATCTTTATTCCTTTTTTAATTTAATTAACGAATAAATATTTGAAAAAATTGTATTAACATCAAGTGTCACCCACTACAAATTTAAAAAAATGTATTTGAAATTGAATGTATGATTAGAAAGTATTTTATTAAGGATTGAAAATTTGAACAAGATATATATATACAAGTTTAGAACATTTACAAGTAGACATAGAAACATTTACAAGTTTAAGAAGGGATTTTAAAATGCTTCTCCTCTTACAGTAACTAACGTACATACATGAAATTTAATTTACAAGTACGTCAAGCTATGCTTAACAAAAGTTAGTATGGGGTTTCTGCTGACATGATTGATATTCATAAAATACTTTTTTTTTATGAATGCTTATTGAAAATTCCTTGAAAAATGTATATATAAATTCTAAATTCAAATACTTTTTTAAAAAATAAGTATTGCTTTGATTCTAAAATGCATACCAACTTTTGTTAAATGTACAAGCAGCAATAAGCAGAAAAAAATATCAAAGCATTTGGCGTGATAGAAAATAGGGAGAGAGTGAACTATATAGTAAGAATTGTGAAAAAGGTAGGTGGCACAGAATTACCAGAATAAAATTTAATCACAGAATTAATGAAAAGAGAGAATCGCAGAAGATTATTCTACATTAATAATACATATAAAAAAATAAAAATGGCAAATATTTCTTGGTTTAAAAATTAAAGTCGGATTTAGAAGAAGATTAATATTCTAGCGGAATCAGCTAACAAAAATGGCTTCTACATACTAACAAATACACAGTTACAAATTCAATCATAATTTAAATTCGAAGCAGATAAGATGTAATTGTTCCAGATGCGCATGTGGTCGACGCAATGGATAAATTGATTTATATTCAACTCAGTATTAGAGAACAGTACAAACAGAAGCATATTTATACAAACATGATCTATCTTCTCACTCAATACACACGTAAATGCAATAATGGAACTCCGCGGTGAATCTAAATGAAGACAAGGATGATAGAGAATATAAACCACTGAGCCTAGGTAAACAAGCTTTAGTGTGTCTTTATATGTCTAACTCAACAAACGGGACAAAATGTTGGGTATTAATGTACTTAGTGTTGCGTGATCTGTCTATTTTAGGCTTAACAAATGTACCATGAGATAGATATGCGGTTTACCTTCATCGGTAACTCTTTGGGTATATTTTATCAAAGTATTCATTTCCTAGTTCCTTTGAGCCGTTTTCAAGGGATTCCTTCAGTGTATCATCTCAACAAGCTTTCAAAAGCAGTTTTTTCCAATGCGCTAAATTCATGTGACGTCATAATCGCATAACGGTAATCACATGTTTCCAGTCAATAAGCTTATAAGTTCATGTGACGTCATAGTCACGGGATAGATGCAATCACGTGTTTCCAGCCAATTAGTTCATGCGCTTTGCTGTTGACAACTTTTGCTTTTTACAGAAGCTTTCTTTTAAAAAGAAGAATTTGTCAACAATAACGCACATAGGTAAGCAAAATACACTTTATTTAAGGAATCCGACTACGTTCGGAACCGTGATTTTGCAAAAGCGTATAAGTGGATAATATTTATGATATTTAGTGTCACTTAGACTAAAAAACGTATATAAAATTGTTTTAAGTATATTATTACAATAAAAAAATTATTTAAGTACAATATTTTGACAAAAAATGAACGTACAATGACCCATTTTCAAAACATTCTCCTTTTATGAAAAATGCTCCTATTTTAATAATATTTTGCCTGTATATAGCTCAGACCTCTGTACAGATACTGAACTAGAATTTTTGAAATATGTAACTTAGAAGTATATTTATATATCCATATTTTACTACAACAGAGGAGAGAAATTTTAAAAAATAAAACGCCGGTAATTATTTCAATTGGTGGTAACTCTGAAAATAATGTGAATTTTTCAAAAATTCTAATTCAGACTCTCTGGAGAAGTCTTTACTTTATATAAGCACACACACACAAAATATTATTACCATAGAAGCATTTTTTATATAAGGAGAACGCCTTGAAATAAGGTTATTCTAAGTTAAATGTTTGCCAAAATATTGTACTTAAATAAATTTTTTTTGTCATAATGTCCTTAAAACAATTTTATGCATGTATTCTAATCTAAGTGACACTAAATATCATGAAAATTAACAATTTATGCGCTTTTTTAAAATCTCTGTTCCGAACGTAGTCGGATACCTTAAGAATGAAGGTATAATATAAGAATTCCTTTTAATTTTGAAAACTTTTTAAAAAATTTTACCTAACATCTTAACCTAATAATCAAATTTGAAATTTTATTTAAGTTTTACAGCCAGAAAAAAAATTACAAGTCTAATATCAGCTTTGAATTCAGTGGAAAAAACGTGATTGCATTTATCATGAGGCCGTCATGAATTTAGCTCATTACGAACTGAATAAAAAATGCTATTTTAAACATGTGACATATGTCGAGCAGAAACGTCGGCTTTGATTCAAAAGAAGAATTTCGTTAGTTATTAACGACTTTTTTGTTGTTACAAAGTCTATTATTAGAGGTAGCTCTTTTAGTTTCTCCAGTCGCTTAATATATAATTCTCAGTATCCTGCTGTGACGGGCTAACGCGTTTTTTCTTTAACACGTCTTTTGGGTACTTTTGGGGCCTAGATTAATGGCAACTCTTTTCCAACCAAAACCCAAAAAGTGAAACGTGAAGATTAAATGAAAATTAGATAGCTTTTAAATAACAGAAGTTTCAGTAAGTGAAATGGCAATTTGGGGAATGTTATGTGAGAGATTGAAACAATCGTGAAAGGACGGCCAACATAGGTTATTCCGAAGATAAAGCCATTAGGTCAAGGTGCACACCATTGCACTCGCGTAAAGACGCCACTTCCTAGTATCGGAGCTACGATTAGATTAAGGTAGGATTGACTATTTAATATTAGGACTTGTGTTATTATTGGAATTAAGATTAGGCGGGTTAGATATTGATAGTGGTCCGAGTTAATTCTTTCGGTATTAGTTGTATTGTGTGTTTGTTCATCGTAGAGATTTTCACATATATAATTATTATCTAATCTGTTAAAGGTTTAAGTTTAAAATTCTTAATAAAGACATATATTAAGAATAGAAACATGTCTGATCCTTTTGTAAATCCTACACCTCTAGCTCACGCAGATAATCTAAGAGAAGGGCACCCTAGGGGAGCACTTTCACATTGCAAGACAAAACTTATGACTATGTTGAAATTTAAATGCATGCTCTATGTAAGGATCATGAGAAAGAAAATGTTGTTCCAGACCTGTAGCAAATTTAAATCAGCTGTTAATAATTGAACTTTTTCCTTGACTTAGTCATTATGGATTTCTTTATTATCATATAATGTCACAAATTTGATAAAATCATCCAAAGGGTACGAGTCCGTAAGATTTTTTCTGGTTCGAGCAAACTAAAAAAAATTTGTGTAAAAAAAAAATCGTTAAACTCATGTAATGTTTAATTTCAAAATCTTGTAAAAAAGAGTTGGGAGTATTCATTGCTACTCTTAATAACAAGAGTGCACGTTTATTACGAACTAGATGAAAAATGCTATCATCAGTAGATGCGTCAGATATGTCCAAAACAACTCTATCGGTTTGGATTCAAATGAAGAATTTCATTCGTTAAGGTATCCGACTACGTTCGGAACCCCTGATTTTGCAAAAGCGTGTAAATGGATAATATTTATGATATTTAGTGTCATTTGATTAGAATACATGTTAAAAAATTTTTTGGGGCATTATGACGAAAAAATTATTTAATTAAATATTTTGGCAAAAAAATTTAAATTAGAATAACCTTTTTTTTCCCAAAAGTCTCCTTTTTAAAAAAGCTTCATTGTATTAATATTTTGCCTGTATAACTCAGACCTCTGTACAGAGGTCAACTAGAATATTTTAAATATATAACTTAGAAGAGTGGGGTTTTTCCATGTCTTGAAAAAGAGGGGAGAAATTTTAAGAAAAAAAGCTTTAATTTTTTTAATGGGTTTTTAACTTGAAAATAATTGAATTTTAAAACATGTTGAACCTCTGTACAGAGGTCTGAGCTTTTACAGGCAAAATAGTAATACATGGGGTGCAAAAATTAAGCAACAATGTGTAGCAGATAGCCAAAAAATTTCAGAATAGGAGGTCCGGGGATCAGTAGGGGAAACACGTAAATCGTGGGGGAAAAAGTCATGGTATGCAAATATCAGGAACAAAACGTCAGAAGGATGTGAGCGTACGCAAAACGCGTGATGTCCCGGGGCTGCTCAACGTAGAAATGAAATGAAGGACGGAGACGTAATTCCCTATTCTCTGCAAGTGCCAGTGAGTCAGTTCGTGAAATATGGTAAAGAAATCACCTGGATTTACTTCACGTGGAAGAATGATCGGAAAGCTGGAGGGGGGGTACTGTCACCTGACTGCAGAGTTCGGGAAACAACAAAAAATGTCGTTTCGCGCGCTTGAAAACTTAAAAAACAGGTACAACTGTTAGAAAAGGGTTGGGTTTTGGCCCCCGGGGACGAAACGCAGGATGACCGAAAAATCATCCTGCAGGCGAAAAAAATTCGACAGCAGTCAACAAGCGCCATTGCTCAGAAACTGGTACAGCAACAGGTCGACAAGTCGTAGCGGTTTACCGTGGCCAGACGCCTTCACAAAGGGGCCTGTTCACCCGCCGTCCTGAACGCTGCCTCCCGTTGAAAGATGGCCACCGAAGCCACCGTTTACAGTGGGACAGAGAGCACAAAAACTGGACAACTGATCAATGGAGTCGTGTTCTCTTTACGGATGAGAGTCGGTTCAGTACCAGAAGCGATTCTCAACGCGTTTTGATTTGGAGAGAGATCGGGACCCGGTTTTATCCCAGTAACATCAAGGAAAGACATCGTTACGGTGGTCCTGGAGTTCTTGTCTGGGTGGCATTGCTGAACGGCGGAACTGAGCTTCACATTTTCGACAGATGGTCTGTAACCGGGGATCGCTATTGTGAGGAGGTACTTCTTCCCCATTTGCATCTTTTCCGAGGTGCCATTGGCCCAGACTTCATCTTTATGGATGACAATGCACTGCCACATCGCACTCTTGCTGTTGAGGAGCTGCTGGAAAGTGAAGATATCACTCGATTGGATTGGCCAGCGTGCTCCCCAGATTTAAATCCCATCGAAAATGTGTGGGATGCTTTGGGGAGACGTATTGCCACACGCTCACATCATCCGGAGTACAACCAACAACTCAAACAGATGTTGATTGAGGAATGGGCACTCCTACCTCAAGAAATGTTGCACCAGCTGGTTCTGAGTATGCGGAGACGGTGCAAAGCAACAATTGTAGTAAGGGGAGGGCATATACCATATTAAGGAACATCTGCTTGTTGTTCTTCCTGTTGATAGACAATCATGAGTCACGATACTATGCGTTCAATAAAGCTTGTTTTTGTTTGATTCCATACCGTATGCGTTGTATTCCTTTTTCAGCGCAGATGCTTTCGTCATCCTTTACGTACATAATACTCTCCCTCATTTCAGAATTTCATGTCTCTCAGATGATTTTTTGTGAAGTTATGGCAATAAACCCACCTGTTGCTTGTTTTGCATACCAGTGTACAATAGAAGCATATTTTACAAAAGAATAACATTTGGAAAAAAAAGTTATTCTAAGTTAATTTTTTGCCAAAATATTGTATTTAAATAATTTTTTTTATGTCATAATGTCCTTAAAACAATTTTATACATGTATTCTAATCTAAGTGACACTAAACATCATAAATATTATCCATTTACACGCTTTTGCAAAATCACGGTTCCGAACGTAGTCGGATACCTTAATGAATGCTTCTGTTGGATTTTTTTGTTGTTGTTGTTACACCGTCTTATGAGGGAGGTCTTTTTGGTTTCTCAAGTCGATTGTATAATTCTTGATATCCTGTAGCACAAGATTGCATAGAAAATTTAATGCAAGCTCTAGGTCAGGATCTGACAGCTGAAGCGATCAACTGAGGCGAAACAAACCAGTTTTTCGAACTGGTCTCTTTCACTCCCTTTATGTTTAGATCACTTCAGAACTGTAGCAGAAGCCTAGTGCTTATAGGCTGGTTCTTGGACAAAAGATATATGCCAGGAGGATCATGAGTAATAAAATGTTGTTCGATATTTGCAGCAAATGTCATGCCCTCGCGAATTAAATCAACTGTTAATAGCTTGTGACGGGCTCATCGCGTTTTCTACTAAAATCTCCTCTTGGATTCTTTGGGGCCGAAAAAGGCAAATTCTTTCCGACCAAATCCAGAAGCGAAACGTGAACATGCAAATTAGAAACCTTTTAAATAGCAGAAGTTTAACGTAAGCGGATGACCTATTGGGAAGTGATTATGCTAGTCTGGTTTAAGCGCGTGAACTGAAGAAAGAGAAGAAAGCCGTCATTGAATGTGAAGCTATCCGTGAGAGAACGATCAAGTAAAGGGTGGATAAAACTCCCAAATAAAGGATATTTAGGCCCCGGGAATTTTAAAAAAGAATTAAGGTGGGGTTTTTTAGTACCCATTAGTAAATGTGAAAAAACAGAGATTGGAATAGAAGGGGAAAGTTAAATATAGGGTTTAAAAATCGTGCTTATTTGGTTTAATACGTATTAAGTGTTTTTCACTTCAGATCCGCTATAAGTTATAATATAAATATTACATTGTTAGTGTTTGTTAAGATCTTAAAAAAGACATTTTAAGATCATGGAACGGGGCTTTTCATTCAATCCCTCACCCGGGTCCCGAAGATAACTTGGGTAAGGTATCACCCAGGGGGTACTTTAAAAGTGAACTTCCCTTCGACTTCGCCAGTATCGACTTTTTACTATCATAAAAACCAGGGCTGGGCAAACCCCAAAAAACGACTGGGGACCCCCAAGACTTTTTAAGGTGGGGTTAAGTTACTTTTGGGGTATAACCGAAATTTCAAGAGGGGGCCGCAGTATGCAGCCCGTGTTCTCCCGACAAACCCGAACTAATTTGGATGAAAATGTTTCTTTTTTAAAAATTTTTTTAAAAAAAAAATTCATTTTGATATTATATTTGGGGTTATTATTATTATTTTTTGTATCTTAAGTTTTGTTTTAAACGGGGTTTTGAGGTAAGTTTTTTCTTTATTGATTATGGGTAAGTGATTTTCCCAATTTATTATTAAGTTATAATAACTCATGGACAAAAAAAAAAGCCCCCAAGAAAAAATTGGGGACGAAACGAAACTTGGCATGAAGATACATATCGGGGGGAATATGCAAATGATTGTGCACGTGATTGCGCATTCATATACCGTAGAGGGCGTTTAACATTTTTCCCCGGGGGTTTAAAACGGGAACCAAAGCGTTTGAGTGTGCTGAATCGTTTACAAACAAAGTGAGAAAACTTTTTGGGGGTCGTTTTAGAAGCACAAGCAGCTGTCCGTTTGAGAGGGGGCGAATCATGGGCATGATGGAAGCTTGGTGGCACCCCAGGCGGGTTCTCAAAAGGCCCGCTTGATTGTGTTGTGAGGGGGGGTTGGGACCGTGGATCCGGGATGCCCAAAAGAAGACAAGGCCAGGTGCCCCGACAAACCCCGGGCGAGAAGACCACCCCCCCGGGAAACGCACGTATACGCCAACTGACATCGACCGCCATCCCGGCCAGGTATCCCCTTCACTGGGGGCCCTTTTGGGCCCTTTTCGAACCTACGAAGGCGCCTGGCTGAAGGACCTTTGGGATCGCGGGGCCCCTTACGTGTTCCCGCCCTTGACACCCACCCCCGACGCCCGTTTGGTGGGACCCGCACGAGGAAACGGATTTGCGAATGGAACCGGTCGTCTTTTGCGCGAATCCAGGTTCAATCTCAGCAGTGACGACAATCGTGTTCGTGTTGGGAAACCCCGGGGGAACGCCTCAACCTGTCTTTGCTTTTGGACACACCCTTCCCCAGATGGGTGATGGTAGGGGTCCTTGCCCAATAAAGGTCAACCCCAGTATTGATCCGTGGCACCATACGCCCCGCGGTATGTCCGACATCTTAACCACATGCGTTTTCCATTCTCAACGGCTCCGGGACCCCTTTTCAAAGATTGCTCAGCCTTCAGGGAAAGGTGTCCGCTTTTCCCCACTTTTTTCCATTGCCCTTCCCCATCCCCAGATTTTTCCAATCGAGCATATCTGGGATCATTTGGGGCGGCGAGTTGGGGGATCTCCGAGTTAAACCTTCAGAGGGGGTTTCCTAAATATGGAAAGAAATTTCAAGACACAAAAAAATTGTACCCCCAATGTCCGATCGTATGCATCGTGCATTCGCGCAAAAGGGGTTTAAGGGATTAAATCTTCCGCTTTTGCCTTTTTTTGAAATAAATGATTCTTTTTTTTGTTTCTAATCATTTACTTACATCAATGAGTCATTAGGTATGTAAAATTTCGTTTCATTTTGACGACTCCTTCTTGGTGCAATAATTTTTTTGTCCATTAGTGTATATATATTGTAGATCTTTTTCTTAGTTCTCCACACTTACGCCACTAAGTGGAGCGCGATACTTGAAAACGTTAGAAGTAGCCCGTACCCTGTAAAAGTTTGCCCGCCCTTGTCATCGACCCCGGGGTACCCCAGTGATCCTTCTATATTTTCGACCTTCCATCTTGTCATCCAATTTCTCCTTTTCTTCTTTTCCCGTCAAGACCAGAGACCTATGAATGTTTGGCGCAGTATAGGCAAAACTGGCTCTTGCGCCATAAAACGCCAAACTCACTCACTCACTCACACCCGCCCTTGTTATGAACTCTTATAAACTCATTCAAATCGTTCTCATCTAAAGGGTTCGAGTTCCCAAATTTTGTTGGAATTCGAACTAGAACAAAAAATTTGTTAAATTCGTGTACCGTGTTATTTCAAAACTGTGCAAAAAAAAAAGAAGAAAAGAGGAGAGCTGGGTGTACTTCAGAATATCTTAGTTTTCTCATTTTGTGAGTTACAAAAAAATTAAATCCGAATGCTTACATTGTTAAAACATTACATTAGTATTTAAAAAAATATAAGTGTCAACGAGATTGGAATAGATAGTATCTCACAACAGTAATTAACTAACTTTAGGGTAAAGTGTAGCTCTCAAATGATTTCCGCTGAACTCAGCCCTGAAACGAATTAAGAGCATGATTTTTCTAATTATCGGTGTTCATCGAAATGTCACTCGACTTCAAAAACTTAAAATGAACGCTGCTAATTAAGTGTTCTGCTTCGCTTTGGGCCAGAAACAGACATATGTGACAAGTTTGATAAGTATATAAATTACTTTCTTTTTAACCTAATGAGTGAAATTCGCCTCACGCGAAATAGTTTAAAATTCTAGTACAGAGACTAGTACGAAAGAGGAGTTAATTGATTCATTAGTTAAAACTCAGTTGAATTTAACTAATAAATAATAGTTTTCCAGTCAAGTTTTAGTTTTTAACGTTTGGTTAAAAATACGATTTGTCAGACAAGTTAAAGATGGTTTGGTGTTTGTATAACATATATATGCTGTACTTTTAAGGGAGATGACATAACATTCGTTTTCTGTAAGATTTTAAAATCATTTAGAATGAAATACTTTTAAAAATTCTTTATATTATATAAGAGTAGTCTATTTTGCTAAAAAGTAACATGTCCTTTGATTTATCCTTTACATCGTTAATTGACCTTTTGGTATTTGTTGTAACAGTTAAAAATAAGTTTGTAAGAGCAATAAGTCACACATTTTAAAGATTTTTAAGAATTTCGATATGATTTTCTTGCCTCGGGTTAAAATTCTCGTTATCGTTAACGAGATAATTTAAAGAAGTCCCTTAAGAAATTATGTTTCCTTTTTTTTTTCCATCGCAAATATGACATTTAACATTTGTTAAGTGTCGTGAGTTTAATCGGATTATAAAGATAAATAGCTCACACGATTTTGAAACAATTACACTGCTCTGATTAAATATTAATTTTAATAAGCTAATAAAAGATTTTCCAATACGCAAACTTAATTTAATTCTCGGTAGGTTTCAAATATTTTCCTTTAAACAGTAAGTTGTTTCAATTTAAACATAATAAGAAATTAGCTTATAGTTTCCTCCTAGATATTTAAAAAAAATTTTAATCGGAAGAAGCCTAGTGGCTGAATGGTAGCATATCGTGCTTCCACGCCACAAGTTCGGGGTTCAAACCCAGGGCTGGGCAAAGTCGACTCAGCCTTTCATCCCTTATATGGGTCGATAAATGAATACCAAGCTTGTGCTTGGGAAAACACTGAGGTTTCATGCTAGACTGACCACCTAATCGGGACATCTGCACTTGTACCTGTGGCGGTGTGATATCGATATAAACCAGTAACAGCCATCACACGAAGACGATCGTTTTGACGTGATCACTAAAATACTCGGTTTCGGAACGGAAGGTGCTCAGATCGAATCCTTTCTTCATTGGTGAACCTGGCTGTACAAAAGAACCACACCCTTCGCGCGAAGCAGTCGTGGCGCCATCTATCCACCGCAAAAGCAACCAAGCCATCAGACACATGACGCAAACTCACAAGCCGTCTCACACGAAGACGTAACCCACAAGTGACGCAACTGCTCACACGCTCGCCAGGAATATGGTATCATTCGTTCGCTTATTCACCGAATCACTGGCATGGGGATAGTGTGGCGATGTGATATCAATATAAACCAGTAATAGCCATCACGCGAAGACGATCGTTTTGGCGTGATCGCTAGAATACTCGTTTTCGGAACTGGAGGTGCTCAGATCGAATCTCCCTTCACACCTCAGAGACCAAGGTCACGAAAACAGATATAAGCTCAGTAGGCCTTGTCCCTCATGGGCTGTTGCACCATTGAGATTAGTTTAGCTTAGTTTATTAATCGGAAAGATTCTAACTTCGTTTAGTGGTCGAGGTCACCTAGTGCTTATATGGTCGAGAACTCGTGACCTGTGTTGTCGAGTCACGAGTTCGAAATCTTGAATCACTAAAAATGCGCTGTGTAGAAGGAACGATGCATGTTTGATCTGTAGAGGCTGTGAGTCCTCCCATTGGCGTGGGAAAAGAGAGGAGAAGTTTAGAGAGAGAAAAGAGTCAGATTAGGTGCTGTCCTCGTCACTTGACCGTAGTTCAAAATTGCGAAGTCCTTTGCCAGTACTTACATGTTGCTTCAGATTGCGTGCGACATAAATCTAATAAAATCTCGCGTAAATGTATAAACAGATTGATTAGTTGTGGGAAAATATTATAATTCCAATATAAAATATTAACTGAGCGGGAATTTTTATCAATATCTGAATTTTCGTTTCGATTGGTACAAAGTAAAATAGTAATAATTATTTTGATATGATTTGCATAAGATGAATTAGATATCGATAAAATAAATACTTTGTCTGTGCCACGTATAATAACAATTACATTTATTAAACATTTACTTATTAACTATTATAAATTCTATAATAGTCATTAATAAACTTTCTATTTTATCTATTCAATAAATTTTATTTGCCTGAATGTATTTTATTTTATATTTCTCAACATAGTTCTAGCTTAATCTGTAACGTTTTAAAGCATCGCGTGTTTCATATTACTTTATATTTTACCCTTTCAATTAATATTAATGAGTATTTTTTAAGAAAACAAAACATTCTACATATGAAGGAATGATTATACAATTTTAATATTATTCCATATAACTTTTAAAAAATGAAATCCTTCTGTAATTTTAAATATTAATTTGTGTAGTATATTTACTCTCTTAAAAAATAAATAATCACAATAAGCCAGAAAAATAAATTTGATTAAGGTATCCAACTACGTTCGGAACCGTGATTTTAAAAACGAGAATAAATGGATAATTTTCATGATATTTAGGGTCACTTAGATTAGAACCCATGTATAAAATTGTTTTAAGGACATTTTGGCAAAAAAAAATTATTTAAATACAATTTTTCGGCAAAAAAATTAACTTAGAATAACTTTTTTCAAAATGTTCTCCTTTTGTGAAAAATGCTTCTCTTACAATAATATTTTGCTCAGACCACTGTACAGAGGCTCAACAATGATTTTTGAAAAATTCAAATTATTTTCAGAGTCACAACCCATTGAAATAATTATGGCCTTTTTTTTTTCTTAAAATTTCTCCCATCTGTTGTCGTAAAACATAGATAAACCCACTTCTAAGTTATATATTTCAAAAATTCTAGTTGAGCCTCTGTAACTGAGTATTCCAAATATAAAGCATTTACAAAAGAATATTTTGAATTTCTAGCAAAAATATTGTCTATAATTTTAGCCTTCTTCACGTAAAAGACTTTCGGTCTAGAACGAATCTTAGTGATGGCCAATTTCGGAACTGTAAACATTGAGCAAAATGGGTATTTTTCAATCAGCAACTTTAGTTCCATAGATGTATGTAAAATGTGTTGTTTTGTCTAAAAACGTGTTATTAATACTGTGGCATTAACGTAAAACACTTTCGCCCGTCTGTCCTTATCATTTGGCGCCACACGTCATAATTTGAGCGCCCAACGTGGAGGCGCCAAATGATAAGTGACAGATGGAAAGTACTAAGTTCCTTTGTCTAAAATACGTGTTTTAACAAAACAATGCACATAACTAAGACTCACAGATTGACATAGAATTGGACAGCATGTCTTTCCCAACGTGCCATAACCAGGAATTCACCATGAATTGATACGCACGAATCATCTTTACTAAGTAGGAAGAGATCTAAACTAACATTGGACATTGTATTTACTAAATAATTTTTATTGTAATACTATTCTTAAAATAATTTTATATACATTTTCTAATTTAAGTGACACTAAATATTATAAATATTATCCATTTATACGCGCGCGCGCGCTTTTGCAAAATCACGGTTCCGAACGTAGTCGGATACCTTAATGTACCAAAGTTTTTAAGTTCGTAACACGAATTAATTTATAAAGATAATAATCTATCTATCAACGAACGCGCGAAAGTTCAGAATATTGTCCATTTATATTCACAATACATAGAAACGGGAATATTAACATGGTTTATAAATTTATAACAAAGAGGTAAATATCCTAGAATTCTGTACGCACTGCAGTAATTTAAACTAGTGTCAGTTCACAAGAACAGTAGAATATAAAGTATATTTTAAGAGAACATGGTACGATTTACATACAAAAATCTTTGATTTAATGGTTTTTACAATTTTTTTGCTTCTAACCTATGTGTATAAGGATGAGAACAGATTTTGTTCTCAAAATACTAACCATTTAATTTTTTAAGGAAAAGTTTTAAAATTTACCAGCTGGTATACCCGCTCTTTGTGCACGGGTGAATTAAAAAATTAAACAATACAGATTGAAGATGATGTTTAATGTAAGAAGAGTTTTTAATGAGTTAATTTAACGTAAATTGCAAATTAAACAAAAATAAAGATTTTGTATATCTCAGCTGAACAAAATCCTTTTGTTTGTTAAATTTTAAGTCTGTAGATCTTAGCAGATATAAAGGTTTTTTTTTTATTTATAACGCCCTGTAACTCTCTTTGGGTCGATTTTTGGAAACACCTTCCTTAGCTGATCTCTGCTCAGCTAAAGTAACACATTGTTATACATTTTCTGTGATAAACGCTTAAAAAATAAATAATTTATATCTGGATTTGTAATACATTAATATTACTTTCTGTTGTATTTATTTTACGTTAAATTTGTAATATTCACAAGCAACGCCGTTCCTTACATTATAATGGCGATTCAATGAAAACATAGCGAAATGTTGGCGATAAAACCAAGTTAGCATCATTTTTGGCAGCTATGTTGGTAACTTGGCGATTGATTAAACGGTGCAGAAGTTGATATGCTGTAGAGCCAACAGGTGGGGAGCTGCAAGAAAGAGCATAATACAAAAACCTTCTCCACAAAAAAAAAAAAAATACATATACATGCCGATTTTCATAATGATTGGTTGAACGGTTTTGCAGCGATGCGATTTCATATATACAAACATCCATTTCTATATATATAGATGAAGGAATTTTAAAGTGCTATTCCTCTTACAGTAATTGAATGTACACACATGAGATTTGATATACAAAATACGTCAAGATATATATATATAGCAAAAGTTGGTATAGGTTTGCTGTTGCATGAAATATACTTTTTTTCCTGAATGCTTATTGAAAATTTTTTGAAAAATGTGTACATTTTAAATTCAACTAATAGTTAATTTAAATAATATAGTATACTTAACTGTTATTTAAAAATATTTATCACAATATACGTGTTGTTGTTGCTAATGCCACCTGATCATCAAAGGCCAGATCGAGGCCCATGGAATTCATCATGGCAAAGGGCTAAGTGACGCCGGTCGTTAGTCGCAGCTTTGAGCACCATACATGTGGCAGAACGATTTGAATGGTTTTCTTACCCCAGTTTCGGTAGCCGAGGTAGCCTAGTGGTCAAGGTAAAGGACTCGTGGCTGGCGTGTCAGGAGTTCGATCCCAGTACCACTGAAGACCCACCGTGTAGAGAAGTGATGCACATTAAATCTGTCGACAGTTCAAACGTCCTCCCGTTGGTGTGGTGGGTAGTTAGGAGAGGGGGTTCCAGCTCAGGTGTCGTCCTCGTCATTTGACTATCGTTCAAAATTACAAGGTCTGGCACCTAAAACCCTCGTGTAGCTGAACAAAGCAACGTTAATATTCCCTCACTCACTCACCCACCCGAATTTTGTGAAAGACACCCTGGGTGTGGCCTCCCAGCTCTCTTCCCCTTTCACTAACCTCGCGAGAGGACTCACGGCTCGACAGTTATTTAGAATAACCCATGCCGAGAAGGCACAAAACATTAAGGTATCCGACTACGTTCGGAACCGTGATTTTAAAAAGCGCATAAATGGATAATTTTCATAATATTTAGTGTCACTTAGATTAGAATACATATATAAAATTGTCTTAAGGACACTCTAACAAAAAAAATTCTTTAAATACATTATTTTGGTAAAAAATTAACTTAGAATAATCTTTCTTCAAAATGTTCTCCCTTTGTGAAAAATGCTTCTATTATAATAATATTTTGCCTGTATATAGCTCAGACCTCTGTACAGAGGCTCGACTATGATTTTTGAAAAATTCACATTTTTTTCAGAGTTAAAACCATTTGAAATAATTATCGGAGTTTTTTTCTTAAAATTTCTCCCCTCTGTTATCGTAAAACATGGATAAACTCACTTCTAAGTTATATATTTCAAAAGTGTTACTTGAGCCTCTGTACAGAGGTCTGAGCTATATGCAAGCAAAACTTTATTATAATCGAAGCATTTTTCACAAAGGGAGAACATTTTGAAGAAAGATTATTCTAAGTTAATTTTTTGCCAAAATATTGTATTTAAATAATTTTTTTTTTGTCAAAATGTGTCCTTAAAACAATTTTATACATGTTCTCTAATCTAAATGACACTAAATATCATGAAAATTATCCATTATGCACTTAACACGTTCGACGTATCGGAACTCTACTAACTCTATATGCCTTCTCCGGGATTCGAACCCAGGTCTTACGGCACAACAATCAACGTCGTCAGATGGGAGACAACAAGAAAAGTAAATTAGATCAGTCTGTCAAAGTTTCTGTAAAGTTTCCAAGTTCTTAACACGAATTAATTTAGAAAGATAACTATCTACTTTTCAAGAAACGAAGAGATTCAGAATCCTCTATTTATATTCGCAATACTTAACCACGAGAATTTTAATATAATTTAAATTTACGTCAAAACAGGAAAATGCCCCACATTTCTGTAAGCACTGCAATAATTAATACTTGTGTCAGTCCACAAGAACAACATAATATAAAGTATACTTTAATAAAATATATCTCTTTCCACTCATTTAATATACATTTATGCGAAAAGTAGCTCTCTTCAATGAATTTAAATGTGAACCCTAAACACGCAGAACAAATCACTGAATCCCAGTAAACAGTGTTTGTTCTGTCTACCTCAACCGGCGCAGACAGACTGTTATTTATTAAAATACTCCACATTGCGTGTGGTCTGTTTTAAACTAGCGAAAACCCCTGGAGACAGATTACTGAAGCTTTACCTCAGCTGGTAACACGCTAGATGAGTTTTATCCTCCTCCTTACACTTTAGGGATGTATTTTCATTGTTTTATCGCCACTTTTTCTCTTCAAATACATCAAATACATCACTTCAACAAAGTCTTAGGAGAATGTAGACAATACCCACCAATCATATAACGTCAAAGGTATCTTTTCCAAGCAATACTTGCTGCGATAAAGACGTCAGACTCTATTGACAATGCTGTGGTGGGGATTTCTTTTACAATCTAACTCTTCCCGGCTGGCGTATAAACAATGTCTCTGACGATTTATTTTCGAACAAGGTTTGCCACAATTCCCAGAAGTCGGAAATAATGTTATCTCGCAACAAATGTCTTATTTTTTGTCCCTTTTTCGGAGATTGGCCAGTGCTCTTGGGAACAGGCTTAAGTGGCCAACAACTAATGTATCCGATCTACAGACGAAAAGGAAATACTGATGAATCTGCACTAAAAAGATTTCTTTTCATAATTTCTCAATAAATAAGCTATACGCGTTAAAATAGCTTTCTTTCCTACTGATTAAGGGGACATGGTACGATTTATAAAAAAAAATCTTTTGTTTAATAGTTTTTACAATGTTTTTCCTCTTAATTAATATATATGTTTTACTTTAACCCTTTGTCTACCGCATTATGATTTACTGCAGTTTTTTTTCATGCAATATTTTATTTTAATCACTACATTAAAAATTAAGTGATACGTAAGCAAAATACTGAACTTTGGGAAATTTAATCCGTTAGAGCTAATTAATTAATGAAAGATATTCAACTGCAAAATTAATTATATACACTGTTCACTCTCAAAATAAATAGTCAAATCGTTTTTTGAGGTTTTCATCTACATACAAAAAAAAAAAATAAGATACTTAAATTTTGGCAAAAACTATTTTTTCGGGACAAAAATTAAATTTATTGCAATCCGCTGAAAACGCCGTCAGTTGAAAACGCAATTTTCTTATAAAATTATTAGACTTTCCCACTAAAATACTCGTCAAAGAGCCCGTGCTGCCATATATCTTGGAAGAGTGGATTTAAAAGAATATCCCTGCTAAGTATCGTCAGAGTATTCATAAAAATGGTTATTCTATGTAATTTTAAAGTGAGTGATACTTTTAAGTACCATCGGTAGATAAAGGGTTTAACAGTATTTGTGTTCATAAAGCTGAAAACAAGAAATATAAAAAAAAATAATTTAAAGCCAATTCCTACTTAGGTCAACAAACAACATTTTTATTTTAGTTACTTTTCATTAAATAATTACAACTAATATAAATATGTATATACGTATGACAGAATCACAACATTAAGTGGCTAAACACCTTTTAAATTAACATTAAAAGCTTTTAATCACCTTAAATTTGTAATTACATTTTTTAATAAAAGTTGAATATAATAGGTAAGAAATTATCTAAAAACCAGTGTAAAAGGAATACTGACGACTAACTAGCATATGATTATTCAGGTTGAGTTAAATCTTCATCAAAGTTAAAAAAAAGCTATTTTACCCAATAGTGTTGCCATCTAAAAATTAAATGACTAAAATATATCTCTTAAACTATAATTAATTAAAATTTTAAATTTGATTTATTATTTGAAAAACTCTATTAACATCAATGTCCCCCACAACAAGTTTAAAAGTTATTAGAACTCGAGTGGATGAATAAAAGTATTTTATTAAATATTAAAAAAATTTGACCAAGATATATATATATATTTTTTGTATAGGGAATTTAAAATAATAGTAGGAATTAAAAACTATTAAATTTAAATTTTTTAAAAAAGAAACATTTCAAATTTATGAAGGGTTTTTAAAAATGCTACTCCTTCTAAATAACGAACGTACATACATGAAATTTAATTTAAAGTTTGTCAAACTATGCTTAACAAAAGTTAGTAGGGGTTTTTTCTGCTGACATGATTGATATTCATAAATATTTTTTTTTATGAATGCTTATCAAAATTCGAAAAATGTATAAGTTCTAAATGCAACTACTGTTTAAAAATAAGTATGATTTGATTCAAAAATCAAAAAATTTTTTGTTATATTACAAAGCGCAATAAGCAAAAAAAAATATAAAAAGCATTTGAAGCGATAGAAAAAGCCTTGCATTTTAAATGAAGAAAACGAGTTATTTTTGTTTCTGAAATAAATAAATTTTAAATTTTTTTTTTTTTTTTTTGCTATTGGGATGTAGTAAAACAAACATAAAAGTTATCATAGCTCTGTTTTTTTTTCCCCAAACTTTCAAATTTTGTGAGATTAAAAAATTATATAAAAAATAATTTAGGCACAAAAAAAATTTTATTTAATTTTCGCCCAATTTTTGTAAATTTGAATCGCCCCCTGTTGAATCGTTGAACCTGTGCCCCCTTAATTCCTACGCTGGTAATTTCATACAAAAAAAAAGAGTTTAAAAAAGTTTTTTTTTAAAAAAGGAAACACTGAATCCTTTTAATTCCTACTATTAGTTTACTTTTTTAAAAATTTATATTTTGTATATATATGTTTTTTAAAATTTTTTTAAATCGAAAAAATACTTTTATTCACCCACTAAAAAGGGTCAAATACATATTTTAAACTTCAGCGGGTGACATTGATTTTAAATAAAATTTTTTCAAATATTAACCCCTTAATTAAATTTTTTTTTTTAACTTTAAATTTATTCTGCTTTTTCTGATGAAGTTAGAACTAGCACCAACAGATGGTCCATAAAGTTTTCCCCAAATTTTTTCTTGTCTTCAAATATATTTTCGAAACTTGTAGTGGATGACATTTATGTCCTCAGTCATTCATTAAAAAAATTTTAAATTTAAATTTTTAAAAAAAAATTTTCTTTGTTGACCTAAGTAGGAATTGACTTTTAAAAAAAATTTTATTACTTGTTTTGTATATGGTGTTTTTTTGAAAATCGTGGGGTTTTACGTAAGTTAGGGTGTGGGATTCTCGAAATGATGAGCATTTTAAATTCTTTATGACTTTATTAAGAGTTTAACAAATTACTTTATATCGAACAAACTTATAAAAGGGGAAAAACCAAAAAACGTAGCCGTATTAACACAGATCCCCCAAATTTGGGTCATTTTCTATATAATTTTTATTATATCCCCTACTCCAATCTTTAATATATTCGCATTCAGAATTAATCTCCCACCTTGATTTCTAAGCTACGGTCCAATCCCCTTCAGATATTCATCTAAACTGGCTACAATGGATGTACCTTGGATGAATGGCGAATTTTCTGATTCTTAGGTAAGCCGTCAATTTACACTTCTATCTTTCCCCAAATGAACTTTCTCTAAATTGCCATTGCGCTTTCTTCTGTCCTTTTAAAATTTTCTTATTTGAATCTATCCCCCCCTTCCCAGGGGGGGGAAAAAAATTTTTCCATTAATCTTGGCCGTCAAAGAATACAGAGGTTATGTTAAAAAAGGACGCGTGAGCCGTCACGTTTCTTGTAAAACTATTTATAAAGGTAAAAGTTCAATCTCGGTCAGAGAGCGTCACGTGTCTCTAAAAAAAACCCAATCAACTACTTTAATGACTATTAATATTTGTAAATGAATCTGGTAACTCATTTGCCATGTTTTTGAACTGCTTGAATTTTTTCGTTCGAGCCATCGTGTTTTTTCTTTCAATACACAGCTTAAATATTGTTTGGTATCAACCCCTCAAATTAAAGTGATCGTTTGAACTTTCAATCAAACTTTTAGAAAATATCAAATCACTTAATCAACCGCAATTTTTTATTTGCAAGTTCGAAGCCTATTTTTCGAAGTAAATAATCTCCTGACACAACATTTGCGAAATATACATCTTAGAATTTTTTTAATTTAATACATGAAGAATAAATGTAAATAACAGCACACACATAGTAAATTTATGCGATCTTCACAATGTGGCAATCGATACACTCATCGTTATCGCCCAGTCTTTAAAATACAGGCGGAGTTACTTTCGCCAACTATAAAACTCAACAACAAAAGGAACTTGAAGAATTGCATTCGTGACCATACAAAAAGATCAAACCCAAACAAAAAGAAAATATCGAACAAAGTTTCTCAAACAAAGAAAAAATATCGCCAACTGTAAAACTCAACAACAAAAGGAACTCGAAGAATTGCACTTGTGACTATACAGAAAGATCAAACTCAAATTTCCTGAAGATTTTATTAAAATAACGCGCCATTTTTTCCACGGTAGATTGTTTAGAGTCAAAGTTAACTTTGAATTCTGAAACAATAACTTCATTGAAGCAGGAACGCTTTAGGGTAGCGCACTAAGCCCTTTTCTCTATAACATTTACACTTATGATTTCCTTCACTTTTTCCCAGTGTCAGCACCTGTCTTTCCACAGACGACGAAGGATAGCTAACCTTAGAATAACATACAGAACAGTACAGAAACTAAAGAAACAGACGAACATACGAGTACTTGGGTCGCTTGAGGCCCTCAATCGCATACCTGAAAATTGTAGATTTGGAAACGATGGTAATTTTGTCATGCTAGATGTTGTTACATTCTGATTGGGTGAGCCAATCGTTCAGAAGAGTTCGAGCTTAGAGGTTGGAGTTTGATGCATGAAAGAGAGCCGAGTGGCTGTTCTCTGATTGGATCGAGGCGAGTGAAGAAGTCGACTCTCATTGGCTGCCCATTTTAAATAGAGAGGGAAGGGACTTGTTCAGTAGTGTAATAGCCAAAATAAAACAGCAAAAATTTTAGAATGAAATTTTTTTTTTGTATTTAAGTGTGCAATAAAATTATTGCACGTGAATTAAACGCTAAGGAGGGTTATAAGAATCCAGAAGTACTCTTCTCGGTGTTTTAGTATTAATATTAGCTTCATATTCAGATAAATTTAACATATTGATATTGTTGGTATGAGCAGTGGCGTTACAGAGAACATTTAGGACCCCTTTCAAAGTCAGGTTTAGGGCCCCCCAAGTTGGATTTTACAAAGGGTAGGTATTTGATGGCAGTCAAGCTTAACCTCCTCCCTCCCGCCCCCGCGATTCGGGGGTTGCTGGAATGTACGTTACGCCACTGAGTATGAGACACTTGAAATCTGTCCTACAAATTAAATCCACAAGAATATAAATTGTAGTTCAATCGTGGAGACAAAGGGGTGCCAAAACTGCATCCCAATTAGAGAAGTCTTAAACGTTCTTTAAGGAAATCAGCGATGAAAATTCCCATGGAAGAAGTGGGTACCTTGACAGATGTTTGGTCGAAGAGACTAAAGGCCTGTAGGAAGTCAAAAGACGACCCTTTTCAGTGCAAGATACACTATTTTAAATTTAAACAGAACTTAAAGAAGATTTACTCTTAAATTTGGTTATTTTTTTAAGGTATCCGACTACGTTCGGAACCGTGATTTTAAAAAAGCGAATAAATGGATAATTGTCATGATATTTAGTGTCACTCAGATTAGAATACATGCATAAAATTGTTTTAAGGAAATTTTCACACACAAAAAAAATATTTAAATACAATATTCAGGCAAAAAATTAACTTAGGATAATCTTTTTCCAAAATGTTCTCCTTTTGTGAAAAGTGTTTCTATTATAATAATATTTTGCCTGTATATAGCTTAGACCTGTCTACAGAGGCTCAACTAGAATTTTCGAAAAATTCACATTATTTTCAGAGTTACCACCCATTGAAATAATTATCGGTGTTTTTTTCTTAAAATTACTCCCCTCTGTTGTCGTAAAATATGAATAAACCCACTTCTAAGTTATATATTTCAAAAATTCTAGCTGAGCCTCTGTGGAGAGGTCTGAGCTATATACAAGCAAAATATTATTGTAATAGAATCATTTTTCACAAAAGGAGAACATTTTGAAAAAAGGTTACTCTAAGTTAATTTTTTGCCAAAATATTGTATTTATGCGCTTATGCATTATGCAAATGCATTATGCATTTATGCGTTTTTGCAAAATCACGGTTCCGAACGTAGTCGGATACCTTAAGCTTCTTTATAATTGCTATGACATGACTAAGTATATATAAATTACTAGCAGGTATACTCGTTTTTCGCATGGTTGACGTCCTAGTAGCTTGCAAGCGAAGAAATGTGTAGTTCTGGATGATGTGAGCTTAGCCAGTGGGGGAAATCATATGCCAAAGATGGTTTCCAATTAAAGACGATGCAGAAAATGCAGCAGAAAGGGACAAGAAAAGAAGACTAGCTACACGTATGCAAAATGTGATGTTTCCTTGTGCATTGCAACATGCTTCTCATCTTCTTACGGCAAATAATCACTATTTAAATTAATTTTCTTTATAATGATGAATGGTTCCCCTTGGGAAGTATTCTTCCCACCCCTAAAATTTAAATGTAAAAGCATAAAATTCGGCAAAATAAAATATATTTACTTAAATGCTATTGTTTAATTGTTAATAAAACATTAAAAACTGCGATAAATTCAAAAGAGAAATAAATGGCCCACGAAAGAATTAAACAAATAGAGAAAATTTTTGAAAAACGTTCTCTTCTAATTTAACTAGATACTCAAATTTATAAAGTAGTAATTTATAACAATTACAAATCGATGTCTCAAGGGTGAAATACAGAGTAACTGGAGAGAACTTAAGGGTCAAATATGTCTCACGAACAAATTTGCCAGCCGACGGTACTAAGTACAGCACAGAAACAAATTAAAAGCACGATTTTGTTAATTATCGATTTTCTCTCGTGGAAATGTCACACAACTTCAAAACCTTAAAATGAACAGATCTAATTAAGCCTCCAATTTTGCTTTCGGCTAAAATAGACAAGACTTGACAGTATTGATAAGTTGAGAGATAGAGAAACTGCTTTCTTTTTAAATTAATTCTCCACGTGAAGTAGTTTTAAATTGCAGTGGAGAGACGGCAGAAAATACTCTTGAGTAAAAGTAGATTTAAATTGATTTAGGGCGTTAAAACTTTGCTGGATTTAACTAAATACGGAGAATTTTCTAGACATGTTTTTATTTCTACCTGCTTGCTTAAATACAGTTTGTCGAGGAAATTAAAGACATTTTGAAGCTTATTTGAAAAGTGAGAGAAAAACACAAGGTTCTTTTAATTACTTTTAGGAGCAAAATTGTTTTTTCTTAACACATGCTTAGTTGAAGTTGAACTATATCTTTATTTCTTTAAACTTATATTACTTTTTACAACATAAGAGAACCGATATGAAACGGAAAAATTTATTCTTATAAAAAACGATCATTAGTAAGTCATAATGTATTATCCTGTTCTAAATTAAAAATATAAATAAAAATATTTTATGTTTTTTAAAGGTGAAATTAAAAATTTATAAATAGGTTGGTAATTATAATAATGTTAATTTATTAAAATACACTGTTCTTCCTACAAAAAGAAAGAGACAATGCCCTTAAGAATTTAAAAAATACTATAAAAAATAAAGAGGTGGGCTAAAACAGGATGTAACTAAAAGTTTTTCATTAAAGTGTAACCCCCCCTTCCCCTATTTTCTTAAAATTCCACGTAGAAGAAAATTTAGAAGTTGTAATTACCGCAAAATCCGGCGCATAACGCGCACTTTTAAAACAAAAACTAAGATCGAAATTTATGGGTGCGCGTTATACACCGAGTATAAAAATGATAGCTTCAAAAATGAAAAAGATGTGCATAAAAATATATATATAAGACTTCTACATATATTGGGATCCTATTTATTTAAAGGAAATGACATTCTTCAATGAACTTAAAAGGTTGTCGTTCTATAGAAAAATATTATTTTTCCAAAAGCCTGGGATAAGACTTCGAATAAATGACTTCAAAACATTAAAGCATTGTTCACGTATATTTCAGGTTTCTTCGTAGAAAAAAGGATGCGCGTTATACGGCGAATAAATCAAAAAACTAAAAATTGTAGCTTGAAAGTACAGGTGAGCGTTATACGCCGTATTTTACGGTAAGTAATTTTTTTCCATCGCAGCACTCCTTGGTACTTACGTATTATCGCAACCGTATTGGCGGCAATATATGAAGCTCGTGGTTGCCGATTCAGTGCATACGACACATGCGAAATCGGGGTTGCCAACTTAGAGAGTTATCTTGAACGTTGGCATTGTTGCTATAGTACGTAAGTACCCAATCCTTCATTGTTAAACTATGGTTACGAATACAATGAATGGATTTCATACGTGTAGGAACATGATAATCTCTATAAACTCTTCTTTTTAAATAGTTGTTATTCTCCACACACAAAATAATCTTTACTATGAGTTTCCACAAGCATTATTATTCAAAGTCATGTTATCTTCATACAAACTAGGTTTTAAAAGTCATACGTTAAAATAAGTTTATAGGATTCAGAATGAAATAAATTGATTGTGAAATTTAAATTCTATTGTGCAGAATTAATATATATATATATATATATATATCATGAGAGAGACTTCAAATGCATCGAAAAATACCTAATACAGTGTAAGACTCAACATATTTCTAACTTTAATAATATTACCACAATACATTTTAGTTCTAGTATGTAATATATTAGTTTTCAAAAGGTTTTGAACTATTAAAGTTTAAAAGCATCATTGTAAAAATCGCTATGACTTCTCTTTGGTCAATTTTAGTGTAAAATTCCAGGGGCTGCACTCGAGATTCACAGAGAGCTCAATTGTCCTTTTTATTTCATATAAAACGTATTTACAATACTCGGTTTGAAACTGCTTTTAAATTTGAATCTTAATTCTAACTCTGCTTTCATTATCAGCGTCTACGTTTAAAAAACAAAATCGTAGTATTTCTTGCATATGCTCTAAATATATTAAGATAAGCATTGCACTACAATAATTGTATTCAGATATTTGTATCGTATGAAAATACTTCGCATTTTCAAAGTAATTTTGTTGCACTGAAATTAATAACGTGAAATTGTAAAAATTCTTCATAAATATATTTATCAAGATAAAATATTTCAAATTTAGAAGATGTAACTTTTATATAAAGCATTAATTATTTTTGCAGGTAAAACTTTTAATATTAATTTTTAAATTAATTTTCGTTTAACGAATAAAGCTTAAAACACTTTAACCCTTTGTCTACCGACGGTACTTAAAAGAATCACTCATTTTAAAATTACATAGAAAAACCAATTTTACGAATACTCTGACGATACTTAGAAAGAATATTCTTTTAAATCCACTCTTCTGATATATGGCAGCACGGGTTCTATGATGAGTATTTTAGTAGGGAAGGTGAATAGTTTTATAGCAGAAATTGCGTTTTCAGTGGATTGCGAAGATTGTCATTTTTTTTCCGAAAAAGTAACTAATGTCAAAAGGTAAGTGTCTTATCAATTCCTACTATTAGCTCGCACTGTCTATATATTTGTATATTTATTTATTTTGGTGGAATTTTCAATCGTTAATACAATACATTTTAAAGAGCTGAATTGAGCTGAAATTTTATATACAGGATCATTTTGAATGACAATACAATAATTTAACTATAATTAATAAAAATTAATTGATTAAAACTAATTATTTAAAGAATTACAAATACAGTCACGTTGGCATCATTTTTGGCGACTTGTGTCAAAACTTGCAAAGGTTTTTTTCTCACGTGTTAAAGCATTCAGTTGGACTGAAATTAAAAGGACAATACGATACTTTAATGATAATTTAAAAAAACTAATTACCACATATTGTTATGATTCTGTCCAACGTATATACATATTTATATTAATTGTGTAACTATTAAATAAAAAGTAGCTAAAATAAAATTTTTCTTTGTTGATCTAAGTAGGAATTGACTTAAAAAAAATTTTTTTTTTATATTTTTTGCTTTAAAATTTCGTCTGGTGCGCAATTTTAAACTCCAGTTTTGATGTGAACAATTTTTTCTCAACCAAATACAGCGTAAAACATTTTATTTTCATTAAACTTCTATCAAAATATTCCAAAACGAGAATATTGCAATAATGTTTAGCTTTCAAGACATAGCAGACGATAATATTTTGACACTATGTGGAACGTAACATTATGTACACGATTGGTTAGGATGACAATACGATACTTTAATGATAATTAATAAAAATTAACACCACTTAATGTTGTGATTCTGTCCTATGTATATACATATTTATATTAATTGTAACTATTTAATAAAAAGTAACAAAAATAAAATTTTTCTTTGTTGATTTAAGTAGGAATTGACTTAATTTTTTTTTATATATATTACTTGTGTTTTGCTTGTATGTTAATGAAAACCTTAGAAAACGATTTGACTATTTATTTTAAGTGAACAGTGTATATAATGAATTTTACAGTTGAATATCTTTAATTAATTAATTAGCTCTAACGGATTAAATTTCCCAAAGTTGAGTATTTTGTTTATGTATATCCCTTAATTTTCAATGTAGTGATTCAAAAAAGTATTGCATGAAAAAAAACTGCAGTAAATCATAACACGGTAGATAAAGAATTAAAAAAAAGCTTTAAAACATTTTTAGCGCTATAAAAAGAAAGTGACAACAGAATGAAGACGTTGTCCATTTAACTTAAAGGTATCCGACTACGTTCGGAACCGTGATTTTAAAAAAGCGCATAAATGGATCATTGTCATGATATTTAGTGTCACTTAGATTAGAATACATGTATAAAATTGTTTTAAGGACATTTTGACAAAAAAAAATTATTTAAATACAATATTTTGGCAAAAAGTTAACTTAAAATAATCTTTTTTCTAAATGTTCTCCTTTTGTGAAAAGTGCTTCTATTATAATAATATTTTGCCTGTATATAGCTCAGACCTCTCTACAGAGGCTCAACTACAATTTTTGAAAAATTCACATTATTTTCAGTGTTACCACCAATTCAAATATATAATTATTGGCGTTTTTTTCTTAAAATTGCTCCCCTCTGTTGTCGTAAAATATGGATAAACCCACTTCTAAGTTATATTTCAAAAATTCTAGTTGAGCCTCTGTACATAGGTCTGAGCTATATACAGACAAAATATTATTATTACAGAATCATTTTTCACAAAAGAAGAACATTTGGAAAAAAAGATTATTCTAATTTAACTTTTTGCTGAAATATTGTATTTAAATAATTTTTTGTTAAAATGTCCTTAAAACAATTTTATACTTGTATTCTAATCTAAGTGACGCTAAATATCATGAAAATTATCCATTTATGCGCTTTTTTAAAATCACGGTTCAAAACGTAATCGGATACCTTAAAATAAAATAAGAATCGGTTGACATCGTTCCGCTATATTATATATAAAAAAAATTAAAGTTTTTGAACATTCATACTATATTATAAAGATAAGTTCAAATAAAGAACAGAAATTAAAACAAATATAAAGATATCAAATACAGTTGTGGGGTTTTATATTCAATTTTACATCGCGACTTTCATACTACATATCATATCTTATACCAAAACTCGTGCTTTACGAAAATAAAATTTTTTAATTTGTTGAAACTAATATTTTTAAGTCATTGAATTTCTTTCTATTCTAGTTTACATACCAAATTCAAGATTTATTTTCCAAAATTGATTATGCATCTTTTTTTTTTTTTTTTCTAATAGTTCCAACCATCTAATACTTGAATTTATAATACTTTATTTATTATTTTTGGTTATTTTAACTAAAAATCTCATCGAAATTATACACTTGTTCCATAAAACAAACAAATCACATAATATGTTTTATGCCTTTTTTCGATTTTTAAACAACAAATGACAAAATAAATAAATTAAATTAATTACTAATGTGTCTCCCCAGAATTTTTTCAACGTAGCATACATTTAAAATGATTTCACAAGCAGTTTTTAAGTGATAATTGTTTTAATTTATAATAATATTGTGGGTGTACGAACATTTAAATGCTTAATTGTTGTTTAAAGTATTATTTACATAAAAGTGGCGTATTTATTTCTGGCATTTTTAAGGAACGCATGAATGATGTCAACTGATTTTCTTTTGTATTCAAACTTAAATCATTCATTAGTTTTGTTTTGAAAGTTATCTAACAACTGTTTTATCAATAACCTTAATTTTAATATAAACCTTTGATATTTTAAAAGTATATCTGATTATACCGTATTCATTCGAATCTAAGCCTCCATCGATTTTAAGTCGAATCCCAGATTCTCAACACGTTTTTGTGAAAAAATAAAAAATAGTGTAAAATGGTTTATCGACATCCGATATTTACGAATTTAAATTCAAAAAACTAAAATGGGAATTAATAAGAAGAGGAAATTTATTTTATCAGTATTTAAAACTTTTAAATACATAACACGAGCAAGTAATTGCTCTAACCGTTAGTTTCATGTTCTATTTTCTCCATTCAACGAATTTTTCCATCTTCGATTCTAAGCCGCACCCGATTTTCGTAGCTAACACAGGGGAAAAAATGTGCGGATTAGATTCGAATAAATACGGTATATAAATATTTATATTATAATTAACGTTGCCATTTAACGATTGCTAAAATAAATATATATAAGTAAATACCCTAAGAACGGAAAAAAATTCAAATACATTTTATTTTCAGCAATTGACATTTAAATATAAATTCATCACTTAATTGTAGGAGAATTTTTTTAAAAAGAAATTCTTAGTTTTTTATATATAATTAAGATTATAAAATAAGCCCATTGCTGATTTTAAAATTTATTTTCACGTATTACATTGGTTTAAATTACATTTAAATTCAGAGTATTTTATCGTTTGCGTATACTACTTAAATAACGAGTGATCCATAATTAAATTTATACTATTCAGGGGCTGTAGAACCTGTTCTGCTTATCGGATTTTGATGAAACTTGGAATATATGCTATATGGACCATGGGGAAAAGATTCCAGCAATAAAAAAAATTAGAACAAATTTTAACCATCAGGTGGCTTGTATCGAATATTCCTTATGCAAATCCTTAAAACCTCTATATAAACTTGCAGTCACAGCCAGAGAATCATTCAGCACGCGTTTGTCATAGTTAATCATTCCTGCTTTACAGAAAACAATGTTTGCAAACCAGCTATCTTTATGCAAGATGGAGCAATTCCTCATAATGAGCGTCAAGTCAAGACACAGCTTAGTGCTAACTTTGGCGATAATCGGGATTATCAGTATTTTCCGAATGCATGGCCTTCTCACTCACCCGAGTTAAATCCTATGATTTCTGGTTGTGGGGATTTCTAAATGACCGTGTTTGTCGTGGAGGAATCAGGACTTTACCTGAGTTTTGAGCAAGAATTATACGCATGTGGCTGTGAAATCCCCCGTGAGTTGCTTCGCGCTACCATTGAAAACGCTATAATGCACTTGAAACACGTTATTGATGTCAATGGAGCACGTATTGAGTATATTGAGTAAGTTTTAAAGATTCTAACATATTTTTTGTCCTTCTTTGGGCAACGCATTTCCTCCTATTGGTCAAAATTTGAACTATTTTTTATTGCATAAACCTTTTCCCCATGATCCATATAGCATATATTCCAAGTTTCATAAAAATCCGATAAGCAGAGCGGATTCTACAGGCCTCTGAATAGTGTAACTTTAACTATAAACACCGCAATTTTTTAAAAACGGCGAAAATATCGGAAAATTCTGCCCTCTTTCTTTCTTTCTTTTTTTTCTTCTTGCCACGTATTAGCAAAATAAACAGCACACAGGAGTAAAACAATTATGCGTTTTTTAAGGTTTTAAATTAAACTCTTTTTAGCTACTTGCGATATTAGACCAAATTCTGAATCTAAACCATTCTCGAATTCACTTGAACCCACACAAAAAATTTCATCGAAATCGGTCCAGGCGTTTAGGACGAGGTCAGTCACATACATACGCACAGAAGATTATTACATATTTAAAGTGCACTTTGAAAAGATTTTTAAAAAAATGTAAAGACGTGACGATTCCGAGCTGGGACCTTTTGTAACAACGGAAGGACGTTTGGCTCTGGACAGATTAAGACTGCCTAACGTGGTTTTCGGTATTTATAACAAGCACGTTCGATACCAACAATGCTACAGATGAATGAGAATTTATACATATAGGGATTTTTGAATAAATATTTTAAAATTGCCTAATAAGGTATGACGTGCTTCTGCATTTTGCCCAGTACCAATAAAGACCCGTTGGGCAGGGGGAAAATCGTTTTTCGAGACTGAAACAATCCCGTTGTTGTTACCAGCCCGGTTGCACGCATTGAATTGTATATTTTGAATTTTATAAAATTAATATCTTATTTAACTAATTGCGATATCGGACCGAATTGCGATTCTAAACCATTCTCGAATTTACTTGAACCCAGACAAAAAATTTCATCGAAATCGGTCCAGCCGTTTAGGAGGAGTTTAGTCACATACACACGCACAGAATTTTTATATATAAAGATATAATATATACATAAAACTTAATATTTTTTATGCACTAGTCAATTCCTTTATCGTTTTAATTTAATAACAAAGTTAAAAGCAATATAAAATTTAATAACTCAGCAAAATATTTGTTGGCACAACATCCGCTTTTTAATGAAAAGATCACCTCTGAATACTCCTGTTGTCATCGGGGGAAAAGCATGCTTTGTTTTACGTTAAAAAAATTCAATTTAGTCGAGGAAATTCTTAGACAGAGAGTAAGCTGGATTTCTAAAGTTTTTCTCCTTCTTTTCAGACGTAGTCTTGCATGACATTCTATGTTTTCCTTTTATTTTTTTAGAGGAGAAAAAAGACTAGGAATACACGAGAAAGAATTCTATTTTCTCGAAACTATTCAGTATTTTTAAGATTTGAAAAAAAAAATCAAATTCTCTGATGTAAGTTTGACATACTTTAAATGTCGCTTTCGAATTTATTATTAAAATATTAACATTAACGCTACAAAAATTATTTTGAAGGCTTAAAAACTGTACAAAATTAAAAGGCTTTTTATATCCGGCAAAAGTAAGCAGAAAGCATAATTACCCATATGTTTACCCATTACAATATCAGTGAATTTAGATAGGATTATGACGAGTTTCAAAAGCATATATTGCTATTTAAAAAGTTGTATTTACGAGGTTTATAACTTAATTTAACTCAGTGGCGTAACAGCCCATGAGGGCCAAGGCCTACTATGCCCATCGCATTATACGTGACCTTGAGCCCTGAAGTACATGAATAGATGTTTCGGTCAGGTGATCAGTTCAACGCGAAACCTCCAGTGTTAAGTTCCCAAGCAAGCTTGGCGCTCATTTATTGACCCACCGAAGGCTGAATTGACCTTGCCCAGCCCGGGGTTCGAATTTCGGACCTTGTGGTGTGGAAAGCGCGATGCACTGCCACTTAGCCACTGGGCTTATACGAGGTTCATACGCTAAACAATTTTGGCAACTGGTTTTGAACCGCCACTATAACAAAGATCCGATGCCTGGTTAGAAACGATTTACTGTTATTATTTACTTATTTATTTTTTATTAGCCTTACTTGCCCATTTTATTGAGTATTTCATGGTAATGTGTGACACGTATTTTTTTTTAATTTTTTGTAACTTAATCTTAGTATTAAGTTTTCGATTGTATTCTGAAAATTTTTTACAGAATTCACCTTTAATTTTTAAAAAGTTATTTGAATTTTTAAATTTAATTGTTTCAATTAATTATCTTTTACGCTTTGTTTTTTATCTACCCTCTCCTTGGAAGTCAATTTCCGCAAAACCTCGTTCAGAATAGATCTCTACTCAATAAACGAAACACGCCAGCCAAATTTCAAGTCTGCTGGTCTAATACAGGACTGGGCATTAAGCCGATCGCGATCGACCGATGGACAGCCAAGGCATTTTGGGGTGACGCCTTTACTAAGACCTAAGGTGCGGATACGAAAAAAAACATATTTATGAAACACCGACACCAATTAGATGAGCGCAGTTTTCCAAGAACGTGATTGGGGTTTTTTCCGACGAATTGTAGGGCAACACAGAGTCTCTACTGTTCTTCAACTGACAAAAATCTAGAGGTATCGTGTAAAGGACTTAAAAATATTATTCTCTTAATCCTTTATTAAAGAAATATATCCCCTCTCTCCTCGTTCCGTCGAGATGCGGCAGACGGTTGAAAGACGGGCTTTGCTGTCATGGAGATGTGACATCATTTTCTCTTAGTTTTCCTATGAAAGCGAAACAGAAACTAAATCAACTGGGAGAGTGGTTTCCCACCTACCCCTCCACCAGCGCTGTTGCGCTGCATTTAATGTGGACTGCTTTCCATTTTTATATGTAACTTCAACAAATTCTTCTCTGTTCAATTTATTATGATGAGTGGGTAATAGAGCTTTCTCTAAGGTTCCAAGTAAATGTATAACCGTTACCGTTACCTGACACAAATCGTCAACTTCAACAGATTTCAGCTCGAATCATACGCAGAGAATTGTAGAAGATAGGAATGCATTGTCGGATGTCTGTGAGAAAACCACTCATTTCTGTTCGAAATGCAAAAACTCGTTTGCAGTGGTGTCGGGAGAAGAAGACACTGGGCAGGCACATCTGAGGATTGGAAATGGGTAATGTAGTCGAATGAATCACGCTACACTTTATTTTGCACTGATGGTAAACGTCGAAATAGGCAAGAGCCCCCGAATCCATAAAACCATCTTGCCTTACTAGCACAGTACAAGGGTCTGGTGGGAGTATCATGATATGGGTTATGTGCTGCTGGCATGGAAATGGTACCCTAGGGTTCCTCGAGGGTCAAAAAACAGCCATGAGATACTAGTAAATCATGTACACCCTGCAATGTTGCATTTTTTCCCTGATGGTGACGGATATTTCAAGGACGATTATGCAACTATACATCCTGCCACAAGTGTTCAACATTAGTTCGCTGAACGTCAGTCTGACTTCTAACACCATCCCTGGCCACCGCATAGCCCGGATCTTAGCCCAATAGGAAATATGTGGGACATGGTGGAAAGACGCATGCGACAGCAATCACTAATTTACAAGATGTAAATTTTTCCAATGCATGGTTATTCTCCGCCTGGCATAAATGCGCTCCAGAAAGCATGTAGATTCGATGTCCAAATGAATCGGAACAGTTATCCGTGCAAAAGGCAGTCCAACAAAATATTGATCTTGGGTTTCTAATTCATTGGCCGGTGTATGCATATATCCATCGGTCTTGTATTAAAATTCCTTAAGAAACTATTTTTCTTCAAGTATATCTTAAATCATTTTGATCATTAAAAAGCATTTCACAGAAATATTATGCAATTTCGTAGACGGTATATTTAAGGTATCTGACGACGTTCGGAACCGTGATTTTAAAAAGGCGCATAAATGGAAAATTTTCATGATATTTAGTGTCACTTAGATTAGAATACATGTATAAAATTGTTTTAAGAATAGTATTACAATAAAAAATTATTTCAGTACAATATTTTGACAAAAAATGAACATAAAATGACGCATTTTCAAAATAGTCATGACACATTTTCAAAATAGGGAATTTTTGAAATATATAACTTAGAAGTGGGTTTATCCCATGTTTTACGACAACAGAGGGGAGAAATTTTAAGAAAATAACGCCGATAATTATTTGAATGAGCTGTAACTCTGAAAATAATGTGAATTTTTCAAAAATCGTAGTTGAGCCTCTGTGCAGAGGTCTGAACTATATACAGGCAAAATATTATTATAATAGAAGCATTTTTCACAAAAGGAGAACATTTTGAAAAAAGATTATTATAAGTTAATTTTTGCCAAATTTACTAATATTTAAATAATTTTTTTTGTCAAAATGTCCTTAAAACAATTTTATACATGTATTCTAATCTAAGTGACACTAAATATCATGAAAATAATACATTTATGCGCTTTTTAAAATCACGGTTCCGAACGTAGTCGGATACCTTAAAACAATATTTTTATTACCATCCATGGGAAAACAAATGTACTTAGATTTTATTCACTTTACGTAACATTATTTCCGCTATAATACCTTTAGTACTTTCTCTAATCCCAAGAGCGACGAAATTATGAAAGCATATATTTCAAATTATGTTCCTAATTTATACAGTAAATGTCTTGGAATTTTGTGTACTTTATTTTTCAGTACGTAATATTTTTTTTCATTCTTATTACCATGATTTTCTTTTCTATTAATGTTGTAAGCTATGAGAAAACACGCATTGAACTGTTAAAAATAACCCAAGTTTAATTAAAAATTAATTTGATTCCAATATTTAAATACATTAAACTGTTCATTAGAAAACAGTGCAAAAAAAGTGTGTGTTTTATGACCACCCGATAGAAGTGATTTCAAACTTTATAATGTTATTTCAGGTATTAGTTAATGAATAAAAAACAAGGGGATATTAGTATTGTCATATAAAATTGTTTATTCTTATGTCTGTACTCACACATAAAGTAATATTTTTTGCCAAATATAAAATTATATTTGTGAATTAATTGTATTCTAAGAATGAAACAATAAAGGTTTATGGTAGCTGTGAAATAGGTTATTAATACTTTAGATTCAAAACTATTTAAATATCTAAAAAAAAACTCCGTCAAGCATTGTTCCGTACATTGTCGTACTTTTGGACGAACTGTGATGCATTTAAATTAATACATTGGATAAGATATAAAAAAAAAAGTAAAAATTACATTAATTAGAACGTCAAGTTCTCGAATTCGAATAAGTGAGAGCGACACGTTAAGGAATTTTTTACACACCCTTCGCGCGAAACTTCATTGGCGCCATCTATCACCGCAAAAACAACCAAGCCATCAGACACATGACGCAAAACTCTACAAGCCGTCTCACACGAACGTAACCCACAAGTGACGCAACTGCTGCACATCGCCGGAATATGGTATCATTCGTTCGCTTATTCACCGAATCACTGGCATGGGGATGGTAGTGGCGATGTGATATCCAATATAAACCAGTAATAGCCATCACGCGAACCTCGTTTTGGCGTGATCGCTGCATACTCGTTTTTGGAACTGGAGGTTAGATCGAATCTCCCTTCACACCTCAGAGACCAAGGTCACGAAGATATAAGCCTCAGTAGACCTTGTCCCTCATGGGCTGTTGCACCATTGAGATTAGTTTAGCTTAGTTTATTAATCGGAAAGATTCTAACTTCGTTTAGTGGTCGAGGTCACCTGGTGCTTATATATGGTCGAGAACTCGTGACCTGTGTTGTCGAGTCACAGTTCGAATGTAATCACTAAAATGCGCGCTGTGTAGAAGGAACGATGCATGTTTGATCTTAGCCAGAGGCTGTGGGTCCTCCCATTGGCGTGGGAAAAGAGGATTTAGAGAAAGAGTCAGATTAAGGTGCTGTCTCGTCACTTGACCGTAGTTCAAAATTGCGGGAAGTCCTTTGCCAGTACTTACACATGTTGCTTCAGATTGCGTGCGACATAAATCTAATAAAATCTCGCGTAAATGTATAAACAGATTGTTAGTTGTGGGAAAATATTATAATTCCAATATAAAATATTATTAACTGAGCAGGAATTTTTATCAATATCTGAATTTTCGTTTCGATTGGTACAAAGTAAAATAGTAATAATTATTTTGATATGATTTGCATAAGATGAATTAGATATCGATAAAATAATACTGTCTGTGCCACGTATAACTAACAATTACATTTTATTAAACATTTACCCAGTAACAATTATAAATTCTATAATAGTCATTAATAAACTTTCTATTTTATCTATTCAATAAATTTTATTTGCCTGAATGTATTTTGTTTTATATTTCTCAATAGTTCTAGCTTAATCTGTATGGCACGTTTTAAAGCATCGCGTGTTTCATATTACTTTATATTTTTACGCTTTCAATTAATATTAATGAGTATTTTTAAGAAAACAAAACATTCTACATATGAAGGAATGATTATACAATTTTAATATTATTCCATATAACTTTTAAAAAATGAAATCCTTCTGTAATTTTAAATAATAATTTGTGTAGTATATTTACTCTCTTAAAAAATAAATAATCACAATAAACCCAGAAAAATAAATTTGATTAAGGTAATCCAACTACGTTCGGAACGTATTGATTTTAAAAACGAGAATAAATGGATAATTTTCTACCATATTATTTAGAGGTCACTTAGATTTAGAACCCATGTATAAAAATTGTTTTAAGGACATTTTTGGCAAAAAATTATTTAAATACAATTTTCGGCAAAAAAATTAACTTAGAATAACTTTTCAAATGTTCTCCTTTTTGTGAAAAAATGCTTCTCTTACAATAATATTTTGCTCAGACACCACTGTACAGAGCTCAACAATGATTTTGAAAAATTCAAATTATTTTCAGAGAGTCACAACCCATTGAAATAATTATGGCCTTTTTTTCTTAAATTTCTCCCATCTGTTGTCGTAAAACATGAATATAAGCCACTTCTAAGTTACATATATTTCAAAAAATTCTAGTTGAGCCTCTGTACGGTCTGAGAGCTATATACAGGCAAAATATTATTATAATAGAAACATTTTTTCACAAAGAGGAGAATATTTTGAAAAATAGTCATCTATGTTCATTTTTGTTAAAATATTAATGTAACCCCGTTGACTGGGCTGCGCATATCAACGGTAAAGAGACTTTTCGCGCCCTCTGGCGAACGGAACAATCTTCAGTGATAGCCAAGTTTCCGGAATTTGTAGGACGTAATGAGCATGCGCTCCGATCCTTTCAATTCTATGTCAACTGTTAGTTCTCTAGTTATGTGTAAATGTGTGTTTGTTTGTCTAATAAACGTGTTTTAATAACTAGTGGACTTAATAAAAGACCCTTTCCCGTCTGTCCATATCATTTGGCGCCCACCACACGTCATAATTTGGCGCCCAACGTGGGGCGCAAATGAAGAGGTTGAACCCGAGGGGAAAAATTCTTCATCCCACTAATTGATAAAGCTACGTTTATCAAACTCTTATAGCAAAAGTAGCCAGTGAGATCGAAACACTGGTCTAACATCCTGGTTATTCATTGGGCATATTACTATTAGCGAGAGTTAAGCCACTATTGTAATATTACTATTCTTAAAAATAATTTTATACATACATTTTTCTAATTTAAAGTGACACTAAATATTATAAATATTATCCATTTATACGCGCGCGCGCGCGCTTTGCAAATCGCGGTTCCGAACGTAGTCCGGATACCTTAATGTACTTAAAAGTTTTTAAGTTCGTAACACAGGTAATTTATAAAGATAATAATCTATCTATCAACGAACGCGCGAAAGTTCAGAATATTGTCCATTTTATATTCACAATACATAGAAACGGGAATATTAACATGGTTTATAAATTTATAACAAAAGAGGTAAATATCCTAGAATTCTGGCCACGCACTGCAGTAATTTAAACTAGTGTCAGTTCACAGAACAGTAGAATATAAAGTATATTATTTTAAAGAAGAGAACATGGTACGATTTGCTTCTAAAAAATCTTTTGATTTAATGGTTTTACAATTTTTTTGCTTCTAACCTATGTGTATAAGGATGAGAACAGATTTTGTTCTCAAAATACTAACCATTTAATTTTAAGGAAAAGTTTTAAATTGCCAGCTGGTATACCCGCTCTTTGTGCTGGGTAGATTAAAAATTAAACAATACAGATTGAAGATGATGTTTAATGTAAAGAAGAGTTTTTTAATGAGTTAATTTAACGTAAATTGCAAATTAAACAAAATAAGCACACGGCCATATCTCAGCTGAACAAAATCCTTTTTGTTTGTTAGAATTTTAAGTCTGTAGATCTTAGCAGATATAAAGGTTTTTTTATTTATAACGCCTGTATAACTCTCTTTGGGTCGATTTTTGGAAGCTCACCTTCCTTAGCGATCTCTGCTCCAGCTAAAGTAACACATTGTTATACATTTTCTGTGATAAACGCTTAAAAAATAAATAATTTATATCTGGATTTGTAATACATTAATATTACTTTCTGTTGTATTTATTTTACGTTAAATTTGTAATATTCACAACAGCGCCGTTCCTTACATTATAATGGCGATTCAATGAAAACATAGCGAAATGTTGGCGATAAAACCAAGTTAGCATCATTTTTGTATGTTGGTAACTGGCGATTGATTAAACGGTGCAGTTGATATGCTTTAGCCAGAACCAACCGGGTGGGGAGCTGCAAGAAGAGCATAATACCAAAACCTTCTCACAAAAAAAAAAATACATATACATGCCGATTTTTCATAATGATTGGTTGAACGGTTTTGCAGCGATGCGATTTCATATACAAACATCATTTCTATATATATATAGATGAAAAGGAATTTTAAAGTGCTATTCCTCTTACAGTAGTGGAGAAATGTACACACATGAGATTTGATATACAAAATACGTCAGATATATATATATAGCAAAAGTTGTGGTATAGGTTTGCTGCTAGCATGAAATATACTTTTCCTGAATGCTTGTTGAAAATTTTTTTTGAAAAATATTGTACATTTAAATTCAACTAATAGTTAATTTAAATAATATAGTATACTTAACTGATTTATTTAAAAATATTTATCTACAATATACGTGTTGTTGTTGCTAATGCCACCTGATCATCAAAAGGTAGATCAGGCCCATGTAGATTCATCGCCTTAAGGGCTAGTGACGCCGGTCGTTAGTCACGCAGCACGAGCACCATACATGTGGCAAGAACGATTTGAATGGTTTCTTACCCCAATTTCCGGTGGCCGAGGTAGCCTAGTGGTCAAAGGTAAGGACTCGTGGCTGGCGTGTCATGAGGTTCGATCCCAGTACCACTGAAGACCCACACCGTGTGTAGAGGAGCGATGCACATTAAATCTGTCGACAGTTCAAACGTCCTCCGTTGGTGTGGTGTGGTAGTTAGGAGAGGGTTCCCAGCTCGGGTGCGGCTAAGGTCACTCGTCATTTGACTATCGCTCAAAATTACAAGGTCTACCTAAAACCCACTCGTAGCCAGCTGAACAAAGCAACACGTTAATATTCTCACTCACTCACCCACCCGAATTTTGTGGAAGGACACCCTGGGTGTGGCCTCCCAGCTCTCTTCCTTTCACTAACCTCGCTGGCGAAGGACTTACGGCTCGACAGTTATTTAGAACCCATGCCGAGAAGGCACAAAACATTAAGGTATCCGACTACGTTCGGAACCGTGATTTTAAAAAGCATAAATGGATAATTTTCATGATATTTAGTGTCACTTAGATTAGACACATATATAAAATTGTCTTAAGGACACTCTAACAAAAAAAATTTCTTTAAATACATTATTTTGGCAAAAATTAACTGAATAATCTTTCTTCCAAATAATCTTTTCTTAGAATAATCTTTTCTTAGAATAATCTTTCTTCCCTTCGTGAAAAATGCTTCTATTATAATAACTTGCCTGTATAGCTCAGACCTCTGTACAGAGAGGCTCAACTATGATTTTGCAAAAATTCACATTTTCAAGTTACAACCATTTGAAATGGTATCAAGGTTTTTCTTAAATTTCTCCCTCTGTTATATCGTAAACATGGATAAACTCTTCTAAGTTACATATATTTCAAAAGTTTTACTTGAGCCTCTGTACAGAGGTCTGGCTTGAACTTTAAAAGTATATTAACTCACAATAAAAAGCATTTTTACAAAACATATTGGAAAAGCGGTTATTCTAGGATTACAATTTTTGCCAAAATATTGTATTTAAATATTTTGTCAAAATGTCCTTAAAACAATTTTTACATACATGTTCTCTAATCTAAGCCATGACACTAATATCAACATTAAATCGTTCCAGTTGTGATCGACTCTAACTTTAAACCTCTATAACGCTATAGGATTCCGAACCCAGACAGGTCTTTACGGCACAACAATCCAGCGTCGTCAGATGGGGAGACAACAAGAAAAGTAAATTAGATCAGTCTGTCAAAGTTTCTATGTAAAGTTTCCAAGTTCTTAACACGAATTTATTTGAAAGATAACTATCTACTTTTCAAGTAGCAGAAAGGATTCAGAATCCTCTATTTATATTCGCAATACTTAACCACGAGGAATTTTAATATAATTTAAATTTACGTCAAAACAGGAAAAATGCCCACATTTCTGTAAGCACTGCAATAATTAATACTTATTGTCAGTCCACAAGAACAACAGAATATAAGAAGTATACTTTAATAAAATACTTGTCTCTTTCCACTCATTTAATATACATTTTATGCGAAAAGTATTGGCTCTCTTCAATGAATTTAAATGTAAAAAAACCTAAACTTACGCAGAACAAATCACTGAATCCCGGTAAACAGTGTTTGTTCTGTCTACTCCTTTCGGCACCAGACAGACTGTTATTTATTAAAATACTCCACATTGCGTGTGGTCTGTTTTAAACTAGCAACCCTGGAGATTACTGAAGCTTTTACCTCAGCTGGTAACACGCTAGATGAGTACATCCTCCCCTTACACTTTTAGGGATGTATTTTTCATTGTTTTATCACCACTTTCTCTTCAAATACATCAAATACATCACTTCAACAAAATCTTAAGGAGAGTATAGACAATACCCACAATCATATAACGTCAAGGTATCTTTTCAAACATACTTGCTGCGATAAAGACGTCAGGCGCTCTATTGACATGCTGTGGTGGGGATTTCTTTCTAACAATCCTAACTTTCTTGCCTTCCCGGCTGGCGTATAAAACCTTAATGTCTCTGACGATTTGTTATTTTCGAACAAGGTTTGCCACAAATTCCCAGAAGTCCGGAAATATGTTATCTCGCAACAAATGTCTTATTTTCCTTTTCGGAGATTGGCCAGTGCTCTGGGGAACAGTAAGTGGCCAGCAACTGAAAATGTATCCGATCCACAGACAAAAATACTGATGAATCTGCAAAGAGATTTCTTTTCCACTTCTCAATAAATAAGCTATACGCGCGTTAAAATGCCCTTTCTTTCCCTTGATTGAAAGGGACATGGTGATTTATAAAAAATCTTTTGTTTAGCTTGGTTTTACAATGTTTTCCTCTTAATAATTATATATGTTTTACTTTTAGCCAACTTTGTCCTACGCATTATGATTTACTGCAGTTTTTTTTCATGCAATATTTTTTTGAATCACTACATTGAAAGATAAGGGGATATACATAAAAAAATATTGGCACCTGAAATTTAATCCGTTAGAGCTAATTAATTAATTAAAGATATTCAACTGTAAATTTAATTATACACTGTTCACATAAAATAAATAGTCAAATCGTTTTCTAAGGTCTTCATTAACATACAAAAAAAGACGCACATTTTGACGTAGCTTCAGCTTTTGCGGAACCAAAAATGACAATCTTCAATCCGCTGAAAACACATTCTGCTATAAAACTATTCACCATCCCCGCTAAAATTCTCATCATAGAGCCCGTGCTGCCATATATCTTGGAAGAGTGGATTTAAAAGAATATCCTGCTAGTATCGTCGAGTATTCGTAAAAATGGTTATTCTATATGTAATTTTTAAAGTGAGTGATACTTTTAAGTACCATCGGTAGATAAAGGTTTTAACAGAGCCACATTTGTGTTCGCCAAAGCGAAAACAAAATATAAAAAAAAAACCCAAAAGCCAATTCCTACTTAGGTCAACAAACAACATTTTATTTTAGTTACTTTTCATTAAATAATTACAACTATTATAAATATGTATATACATTGACAGAATCACAACATTAAGTGGCTAAACACCTTTTAATTAACATTAAAGCTTTTAATCACCCAGCAAATTTGTAATTACATTTTTTTAATAAAGTTGAATATAATGGGTAGAAATTGTATCTAAAACCAGTGTAAAAGGAATACTGACGACTAACTAGCATATGATTATTCAGGTTGAGTTAAATCTTCATCAAAGTTAACAAAAGCTATTTTATCCAATAGTGTTGCCATCTAGAAGTATAACATCGACTAAAATATATCTCTTAAACTATAATTAATTAAATTTAATTAATGATTTATTATTTGAAAAACTCTATTAACATCAAGTGTCCTCCACAACAAGTTTAGAAAGTGTATTAGAACTCGAGTGGATGAATAAAAAGTATTTTATTAAATATTGAAAATTTGACCAAGATATATATATATATATATATATATATATGTATAGGGAGAGTGTGTGAACTAATAGTAGGAATTAAAAAAAGCTATTCAATTAATTTTATAAAGAAACATTTACAAATTTATGAAGGGATTTTAAAATGCTACTCCTTCTACAATAACGAACGTACATACATGAAATTTAATTTAGAAGTTTGTCAAACTATGCTTAACAAAAGTTAGTATGGGTTTTCTGCTGACATGATTGATATTCATAAAATACTTTTTTTTTATGAATGCTTATCAAAATTCTTTGAAAAATGTATAAATTCTAAATGCAACTACTGTTTAAAAAATAAGTATAGATTTGATTCTAAAATGCTTACAAACTTTTGTTATATGTACAAGCAGCAATAAGCAGAAAAAAATATCAAAGCATTTGAAGCGATAGAAAAAGCCTTAGCATTTTAAATGAAGATAAACGAGTTATTTTTTTGTTTCTGAAATAAATCAATTTAATTTTTTTTTTTTTGCTATTGGGATGTAGATAAAAACGAACATAAAAGTTATCATAGCTCTGGTACACTTTACAACTTTCAAATTTTGTGAGATTATAAAAAAATTATATAAAAAATAATTTAGGCACACAAAAAAATTTTATTTAATTTTTCGACCGATTTTTGTCAATTGAATCGTCCCCTGTTGAATCGTTGAACCTGTGTCCCCTTAATTCCTACAGCTGGTAATTTCATACAAAACAAAGAGCTATAAGAAAGTTACTTTTTATAAAAGGAAACACTGAATCCCTTTTTCAATTCCTACTATTAGTTTACTCTCTTTATATATATATATATGTATATATATGTCTTTTTCAAATTTTCAATCGTTAATAAAATACTTTTTATTCATCCACTGAAGGTCAAATACATATTTTTAAACTTGCAGCGGGTGACACTTGATGTTAATACAATTTTTCAAATATTAACTCCTTAATTAAATTTTATTTTTTAACTTTAAATTTATTCTGCGTTATTTCTGATGAAGTTAGAACTAGCACCAACAGATGGTGCCAGTAAGTTTTTCTAACGAATTTTTCTTGTCTTCAAATATATTTTCTGAAACTTGTAGTGGATGACACTTGATGTCCATGCAGTCATTCATTAAAAAAATTTAATTAACTTTAATAAAAATTTTCTTTGTTGACCTAAGTAGGAATTGACTTTTAAAAAAATTATATTACTTGTTTTGTGATATGGTCGATCTTTGTTGACCATATCGTGAGATTCAGCATGTAAGTTAGAGGTGTGGGATTCTCGAAATGATGAGACTATTTTAGAATTCCTTGTATGACTTTATTAAGAGTTTAACTTAAATTACTTATATATCGAGGAACAAAACTTATAGTAAGTGAGAGCTAAACCAAAACACGTAGCCGTAATTAACACAAGATCACACGCAATTGGATCATATCTATATAAGTATATTACATATCCGCCCTACTCTCTAATCTTAATAATATATTCGCATTCAGAATGTAAATCTCCTACCTTGATTTCTAAGCTACGGTCCAATCCACTTCAGATATTCATCTAAACTGGCGTACAATGGTATGTACCTTGGATGAGAATGGCGAGATTTTCGTGATTCTTAGGTAAGCCGTCGAATTTACACTTCTATCTTCTCTCTGAACTGAACTTTCTCTAAATTGCCATTGCGCTTGCTTCTGTCGCTTTTAAGTTTGTCTTATTTGAATCTATCCCTCGTTTCACTTACCTTTAGTTTTGGGTTGGAAAAGATTGCCATTAATCTTGGCCGTCCAAAAGGAAGAAATACAGAGGTTATGTTAGAGAAAGGACGCGTGAGCCGTCACAGTTTCTTGTAAAACTATTAATATAAAGGTAAAAGTTCAATCTCGGTCAGAGAGCGTCACGTGTCCTCTAAAGAAACCGAATCAACTACTTTAATGACTATTAATATTTGTACCACTGAATCTGGTAACTCATTTGCCATGTTTTTGAACTGCTTGAGATTTTTTCGTTCGAGCCATCGATGTTTTTTACTTTCAATACACATGCTTAAATATTGTTGTGGTATCAACGCACTCAAATTAAAGTGATCGTTTGAACTTTCAATCAAACTTTTAGAAAATATCAAATCATAATCAACCGCAATTTTTGTTTTGCAAGTTCGAAGCCTATTTTCAGAAGTAAAAATAATCTCCTGACACAATTTTGAAATATACATCTATAGAATTTTTTAATTTAATACATGAAGAATAAGTATAAAATAACAGCACACACATAGTAAATTTATGCGATCTTCACAGTAATGACGTCGATACACTCATCGTTTGCTCCTTAGTCTTTTAAATACGAAGGCGAATTTTCGCCAGCTTCATTCAACAACAAAGGAACTTGAAGGAATTGCGTTACCGTGACAAAATACAAAAGATCAACCAAACAAAAAGAAAATATCGAACAAAGTTTCTCAAACAAAGAAAAAATATCGCCAACTGTAAAAACTCAACAAAAAGGAACTCGAGTACTTGTGACTATACAGAAGATCAAACTCAGAACACGAAGATTTAATTAAAATAATACATTTTTTCACGGTAGATTTGTTTTGAAGTCAAGAGATTAACTTTGAATTCTGAAACAATAACTTCATTGAAGCTTAGGGAGCGCTTTGGGGTAGCGCACTAAGCCCTTTTCTCCTATAACGCATTTACACTTATACTTTTTCCCAGTGTCAGCACCTGTCTTTTCCACAGACGACGAAGGATAGCTAACTAGAATAACATACAGGAACAGTGCAAGAAACTAAAGAAACAAGACGAACATACCGAGTACTTGGGTCGCTTGGGAGGCCCTCAATCACTTATACCTGAAAATTGTGAATTTGGAAACGATAGTATTTTGTCATGCTTAGATGTTGTTACATTTCTGATTGGGTGAGCCAATCGTTTTCAGAAGAGTTCGAGCTTAGAGTTTGGAGTTTGATGCATGAAGAGAGCCGGTAAGCTGTTCTCTGGATCGAGGCGAGTGAAGAAGTCGACTCTCATTGGCTGCCCATTTTAAATGAGGGAAGGGGACTTGTTCAGTAGTGTAGCCAAAATAAAACAGCAAAAATTTTTAGAATGAAATTTTTTGTATTAAGGTGTGCAATAAAATTGTAAAATGAATTAAACGTTAAGGAGGGTTATAAGAATCCCAGGGCACTTTCTTCTCGGTGTTTTGCAGTATTAATATTGAAAGCTGTATTCAGATAAATTTAACATATTGATATTGTTGGTGCAGGCAGTGGCGTTACAGAGAACATTGGGACCCGAAGTCAGGTTTAGGGCCCCAAGTTGGATTTTACAAGGGTAGGTATTTGATGGCAGTCAAGCTTAACCTCCTCCCTCCGCCCCGCAGTTTGGGGTTGCTGGAATGGCCGTTGCGCCGCAGGTATGAGACGCGAAATCTGTCCTACAGAAATTCAAATCACAAGAATATAAATTGTAGTTCAATCATTGGAGACAAAGGGGTGCCAAAACTGCATCCCAATTAGAGAAGTCTTAAACGTTCGCTGGGAAATCAGCGATGAAAATTCCCATGGAAGAAGTGTTATTACCTTGACAGATGTTTAGGTCGAAGGGGCAGAGCCTGTAGGAAGTCAAAAGACGACCCCTTTTCAGTTCAGAATGCACACTATTTTAAATTTAAACAGAACTTAAGAAGATTTACTCTTAGAAATTTGGACGGTTTATTTTTTTTTAAGGTATCCGACTACGTTCAAGGACCATTGATTAAAAACGGGCATAAATGGATAATTGTCATGATATTTAGTGTCACTCAGATTAGAATACATGCATAAAAATTGTTTAAGGAAATTTTTCACACACAAAAAAATATTTAAATACAATATTCCGGGCAAAAATTAACTTAGGATAATCTTTTCCAAAGTAACCTCCTTTTGTGAAGAATGTGAACTTACAGGCCATAATATGTTTTTGCCTTTATAGCTCAGACCTGTCTGAGGCTCAACTAAATTTTCAGAAAATTCACGTATTTTCAGAGTTACCACCCATTGAAATAATTATCGGTGTTTTTTCTTAAATTGCTCCCTCTGTTACGATAAGTAAAATATGAATAAACCCACTTCTAAAGTTATATATTTTAAAAATTCTAGCTGAGCCTCTGTGGAGGTCACAGGAGCTATATACAACGTAAAATATTATTGTAATAGAATCATTTTTCACAAAAGGGAGAACATTTTGAAAAAAAAGGTTACTCTAAGTTAATTTTTTGCCAAAATATTGTATTTATGCTTACGCTTATTACATGCAGAATGCATTACATGCATTTTATGCGTTTTGCAAAATCACGGTTTTAGAGGCATTAGTCGGATACCTTAAACTTCAATTGCTATGACATGACTAGTATATATAAATTACTAGCAGGGTATACTCGTTTTTACTGGTTGACGTCCCTGGTAGCTTGCAAGCGAAAATGTGTAGTTTCTGGATGATGTGAGCTTAGCCAGTGGGGAAATCATATGCCAAGATGGTTTCCAATTAAGACGATGCAGAAAATGCAGCAGAAAGGGACAGAAAAAGAGACTATTTTACGTATGCAAAATGTGATGTTTCCTTGTGCATTGCAACATCAAGCTTTCTCATCTTCTTACGGCAAATAATCACTATTTTAAATTAATTTTCTTTATGTGATGGAATGGTTCCCCTTGGGAGAGAGTATTCTTCCCACTAAAAATTTAAATGTAAAATTCGGCAAAATAAAAACATATTTACTTAAATGCTATTGTTTTAATTGTTAATAAAACATTAAAAGCTTGCGATAAATTCAAAAGAGAAATATTGGCCCACGAAAGGGTTAAACAAATAGAAAATTTTTTGAAAAACTTTTCTCTTCTAATTTAACTAGATAACCAATTTTATAAAGTAGTAATTTATAACAATTACAAATCGATGTCTCCAGGGTGAGAAATACAGAGTAACTATAAGGAGAACTTAAGGGTCAAATATGTCTCACGAACGTTGCCCAGCGACGGTACTAAGTACAACACAGAAACAAATTAAAAAGCACGATTTTGTTAATTATCGATTTTCTCTCGTGGAAATGTCACACAACTTCAAAACCTTAAAATGAACAGATCTAGTATTAAGCCCATAATTTTGCTACCGGCTAAAATAGACAAGGCTTGACAGTATTGATAAGTTGAGAATAGAAACTGCTTCTTTTTAAATTGCATTCTCACGTGAAGTAGTTTTAAATTGCAGTGGAGAGACAACTGAAAATACTCATGAGTAGAAATGGATTTAAGTGATTTAGGGCGTTAAACTTTGCTGGTTTAACTTCGTACGGAGAATTTTCTAGACATGTTTTATTTCTACTAACTTGCTTAAATACAGTTTGTCGAGGAAATTAAAGACATTTTTGAAGCTTATTTGAAAATTGAGAAAAACACAAAGGTTCTTTTAATTACTTTTAGGAGCAAAATTGTTTTCTTAACACATGCTTAGTTGAAGTTGAACTATATATCTTTATTTCTTTTAAACCCCATATTACTTTTTTACAACATAAAGGAACTGATATAGAGCGGAAAAATTTATTCTTATAAAACAGTCATTGGTAAGTCATAATGTATTATCCTGTTTCTAAATTAAAAATATGAAATAAAAATATTTTTATGTTTTAGGGTGAGAGTAAAAAATTATAAAATAAGGTTGGTATTTATAATAATGTTAATTTATTAAATACACTGTTCTTCCTACAAAAAGAAAGAGAACAATGCCACAAATTTAAAAATACTATAAAAAATAAAGAGATTAGATTTTAAAAACAGGATGCTTAAAAGTTTTTCATTAAAGTGTAACCCCCTTCCCCTATTTTCTTGAAATTCACGTAGAAGAAAAATTTAGAAGTTGTAATTACCGCAAAATCCGGCGCATAGCATACTTTAAAAACAAAAACTAGAATCGAAGTATGGGTGCGCGTTATACGCGAATTGTAAAATGATAGCTTCAAAATGAAAAAAAGATGTGCATAAAATATATATATATAGACTTTCATATATTGGGATCCTATTTATTTAAGGAAATGACATTCTTCAATGAACTTAAAAGGTTGTCGTTCTACTATAGAAAAATATTATTTTTCAAAAGCCTGGGATAAGACTTCGAATAATAAATGACTTCAAAACATTAAAGCATTGTTCACGTATATTTCAGGTTTCTTCGTGAGAAAAGGATGCGCGTTACATACGGCGAATAAATCCAAAAACTAAAAATTAGCTTGAAGAAGTACAGGTGACGTTATACGCCGTATTTTTACGGTAGTAATTTTTCCATCGCGGCACTCCTTGGTACTTACGTATTATCGCAACCGTATTGGCGGCAATATATATGAAGCTCGTGATTTTGCCGATTCGAGATCACATCACGACACATGCGAAATCGGGGTTGCGCCAACTTAGAGTTATCTTGAACGTTGGCATTGTTTATATAATGCGTAAGTACCCAATCCTTCATTGTTAAACTATGGTTACGAATACAATGAATGGATTTCGCTGCGATATGTAGGAACATGATAATCTCTATAAAACTCTTCTTTTAAATAGTTGTTATTCTCCACACACAAAATAATCTTTACTATGAGTTTCCACAAGCATTATTATTTAAAGTCATGTTATCTTCATGCAAACTAGGTTTTAAAAGTCATATGGGGTAAATAAGTTTATTAAGTTCTGAATGAAATAAATTGATTGTGAAATTTAAATTCTATTGTGCAGGAGTAATGTATATATATATATATATATATATCATGAAGACTTCAAATGCATCGAAAAATACCTAATACAATGTAAGACTCAACATATTTCTAACTTTAATAATATTACCACAATACATTTTAGTTCTAGTATGTAATATATTAGTTTTCAAAGGGTTTTGAAACTTCTGTGAGAGTTTAGAAGCATGTTGTAAGAATCAACTATGACTTCTCTTTGGTCAATTTTGAGTGTAAAATTCCAGGGCTGCACTCGAGATTCTGAGAGCTCAATTGTCCTTTTATTTCATATAAAAACGTATTTTACAATACTCAGTTTTGAAAACTGCTTTTAGAATTTGAATCTTAATTCTAACTCTGCTTTCATTATCAGCGTCTACGTTTAAAAAAAACAAATCGTAGTATTTCTTGCACATATGCTCTAAATATATTAAGATAAGCATTGCACTACAATAGTGTATTCAGATATTTGTATCGTATGTACTTCGCATTTTCTAGTAATTTTTGTTGCACTGAAATTAATAACGTGAAATTGTAAAAATTCTTCATAAATATATTTATCAAGATAAAATATTTCAAATTTAGAAATATGACTTTTATATAAAGCATTAATTATTTTTTTGCAAGGTAAAACTTTTAATATTAATTTTTAAATTAATTTTCGTTTAACAGATAAAGCTTAAAACACTTTAACCCTTTGTCTACCGACGGTACTTAAAGAATCACTCATTTTAAAATTACATAGAAAAACCAATTTTACGAATACTCTGACGATACTTAGAAGAATATTCTTTTAAATCCACTCTTCTGATATATAGCCTTTTGGGTTCTATGATGAGTATTTTTTAGTAGGGAAGGTGAAGATAGTTTTATAACTTGGTACGTTTTCAGTGGATTGAAGATTGTCATTTTTTCCGAAAAAGTAACTAATGTCCAGGTAAGTGTCTTATCAATTCCTATATAGCTCGCACTGTCTATATATTTGTATATTTATTTATTTACGGTGAGATTTTCAATCGTTAATACAATACATTTTAAAGAGCTGGAAGATTGAGCTGGGGAATTTTATATACAGAGGATCATTTTTTGAATGACAATACAATAATTTTAACTATAATTAGCCAAAAGTAATTGATTAAACTAATTATTTAAGAATTACAAATACAGTCACGTTGGCATCATTTTTGGCGACTTGTGTCAAAACTTTACAAAGAAAGGTTTTTTCTCACGTGTTAAAGCATTCAGTTGGACTGAAATTAAAAGGACAATACGATACTTTAATGATAATTTAAAAACTAATTACCACATATTGTTATGATTCTGTCAACGTATATACATATTTATATTAGTATTATTGTAACAATTAAATAAAAAGTAGCTAAAAATAAAATTTTCTTTGTTGATCTAAGTAGGAATTAACGTAAATTAAAAAAAATTTTTTTTTTATATTTTTCTTTTAAAAATTTTGTTCGTCTGGTGCGCAATTTTAAACTCGGACTGATATTGAACAATTTTTCTCAACCAAATACAGCGTAAAACATTTTATTTTCATTAAGCTTCTATCAAAATATTCCAAAGCAGAGAATATTGCAATAATGTTTAACTTTCAAGACACTTGGCGAACGATAATATTTACTGACACTATATGTGGAACGTAACATTATGTACACGATTGGTTAGGATGACCATACGATACTTTAATGATAATTAATAAAAATTAACACCATAATGTTGTGATTCTGTCCTATGTATATACATATTTATATTAATTGTAACTATTTAATAAAAAGTAACAAAAATAAAATTTTTCTTTGTTGATTTAAGTAGGAATTGACTTAATTTTTTTATATATATTACTTGTGTTGTTTGCTTGTATGTTAATGAAAACCTTAGAAAACGGTTGACTATTTATTTTAAGTGAACTGGTGTATATAATGAATTTTACAGTTGAATATCTTTAATTAGTGTAATTAGCTCTAACGGATTAAATTTCCCAAAGTTGAGTATTTTGTTTATGTATATCCTTAATTTTCAATGGTAGTGATTCAAAAAGAAGTATTGCATGAAAAAACTGCAGTAAATCATAACACGGTAGATAAAGAATTAAAAAGCTTTAAAAACTTTCATTTTTAGCGTTATAAAAAGAAAGTGACAACAAGAATGAAGACGTTGTCCATTTAACTTAAAGGTATCGACTACGTTCGGAACCGTGATTTTAAAAGCGCGCACACACCCTTCGCGCGAAACTTCATTGGCGCCATCTATCACCGCAAAAACAACCAAGCCATCAGACACATGACGCAAAACTCTACAAGCCGTCTCACACGAACGTAACCCACAAGTGACGCAACTGCTGCACATCGCCGGAATATGGTATCATTCGTTCGCTTATTCACCGAATCACTGGCATGGGGATGGTAGTGGCGATGTGATATCCAATATAAACCAGTAATAGCCATCACGCGAACCTCGTTTTGGCGTGATCGCTGCATACTCGTTTTTGGAACTGGAGGTTAGATCGAATCTCCCTTCACACCTCAGAGACCAAGGTCACGAAGATATAAGCCTCAGTAGACCTTGTCCCTCATGGGCTGTTGCACCATTGAGATTAGTTTAGCTTAGTTTATTAATCGGAAAGATTCTAACTTCGTTTAGTGGTCGAGGTCACCTGGTGCTTATATATGGTCGAGAACTCGTGACCTGTGTTGTCGAGTCACAGTTCGAATGTAATCACTAAAATGCGCGCTGTGTAGAAGGAACGATGCATGTTTGATCTTAGCCAGAGGCTGTGGGTCCTCCCATTGGCGTGGGAAAAGAGGATTTAGAGAAAGAGTCAGATTAAGGTGCTGTCTCGTCACTTGACCGTAGTTCAAAATTGCGGGAAGTCCTTTGCCAGTACTTACACATGTTGCTTCAGATTGCGTGCGACATAAATCTAATAAAATCTCGCGTAAATGTATAAACAGATTGTTAGTTGTGGGAAAATATTATAATTCCAATATAAAATATTATTAACTGAGCAGGAATTTTTATCAATATCTGAATTTTCGTTTCGATTGGTACAAAGTAAAATAGTAATAATTATTTTGATATGATTTGCATAAGATGAATTAGATATCGATAAAATAATACTGTCTGTGCCACGTATAACTAACAATTACATTTTATTAAACATTTACCCAGTAACAATTATAAATTCTATAATAGTCATTAATAAACTTTCTATTTTATCTATTCAATAAATTTTATTTGCCTGAATGTATTTTGTTTTATATTTCTCAATAGTTCTAGCTTAATCTGTATGGCACGTTTTAAAGCATCGCGTGTTTCATATTACTTTATATTTTTACGCTTTCAATTAATATTAATGAGTATTTTTAAGAAAACAAAACATTCTACATATGAAGGAATGATTATACAATTTTAATATTATTCCATATAACTTTTAAAAAATGAAATCCTTCTGTAATTTTAAATAATAATTTGTGTAGTATATTTACTCTCTTAAAAAATAAATAATCACAATAAACCCAGAAAAATAAATTTGATTAAGGTAATCCAACTACGTTCGGAACGTATTGATTTTAAAAACGAGAATAAATGGATAATTTTCTACCATATTATTTAGAGGTCACTTAGATTTAGAACCCATGTATAAAAATTGTTTTAAGGACATTTTTGGCAAAAAATTATTTAAATACAATTTTCGGCAAAAAAATTAACTTAGAATAACTTTTCAAATGTTCTCCTTTTTGTGAAAAAATGCTTCTCTTACAATAATATTTTGCTCAGACACCACTGTACAGAGCTCAACAATGATTTTGAAAAATTCAAATTATTTTCAGAGAGTCACAACCCATTGAAATAATTATGGCCTTTTTTTCTTAAATTTCTCCCATCTGTTGTCGTAAAACATGAATATAAGCCACTTCTAAGTTACATATATTTCAAAAAATTCTAGTTGAGCCTCTGTACGGTCTGAGAGCTATATACAGGCAAAATATTATTATAATAGAAACATTTTTTCACAAAGAGGAGAATATTTTGAAAAATAGTCATCTATGTTCATTTTTGTTAAAATATTAATGTAACCCCGTTGACTGGGCTGCGCATATCAACGGTAAAGAGACTTTTCGCGCCCTCTGGCGAACGGAACAATCTTCAGTGATAGCCAAGTTTCCGGAATTTGTAGGACGTAATGAGCATGCGCTCCGATCCTTTCAATTCTATGTCAACTGTTAGTTCTCTAGTTATGTGTAAATGTGTGTTTGTTTGTCTAATAAACGTGTTTTAATAACTAGTGGACTTAATAAAAGACCCTTTCCCGTCTGTCCATATCATTTGGCGCCCACCACACGTCATAATTTGGCGCCCAACGTGGGGCGCAAATGAAGAGGTTGAACCCGAGGGGAAAAATTCTTCATCCCACTAATTGATAAAGCTACGTTTATCAAACTCTTATAGCAAAAGTAGCCAGTGAGATCGAAACACTGGTCTAACATCCTGGTTATTCATTGGGCATATTACTATTAGCGAGAGTTAAGCCACTATTGTAATATTACTATTCTTAAAAATAATTTTATACATACATTTTTCTAATTTAAAGTGACACTAAATATTATAAATATTATCCATTTATACGCGCGCGCGCGCGCTTTGCAAATCGCGGTTCCGAACGTAGTCCGGATACCTTAATGTACCAAAGTTTTTAAGTTCGTAACACGAATTAATTTATATATAAAGATAGTAATCTATCTATCAACGAACGAAAGTTCAGAATATTGTCCATATTTATATTCACAATACATAGAAACGGGAATATTTTAACATGGTTTATAAATTTATAACAAAAGAGGTAAATATCCTAGAATTCTGGCCACGCACTGCAGTAATTTAAACTAGTGTCAGTTCACAGAACAGTAGAATATAAAGTATATTATTTTAAAGAAGAGAACATGGTACGATTTGCTTCTAAAAAATCTTTTGATTTAATGGTTTTACAATTTTTTTGCTTCTAACCTATGTGTATAAGGATGAGAACAGATTTTGTTCTCAAAATACTAACCATTTAATTTTAAGGAAAAGTTTTAAATTGCCAGCTGGTATACCCGCTCTTTGTGCTGGGTAGATTAAAAATTAAACAATACAGATTGAAGATGATGTTTAATGTAAAGAAGAGTTTTTTAATGAGTTAATTTAACGTAAATTGCAAATTAAACAAAATAAGCACACGGCCATATCTCAGCTGAACAAAATCCTTTTTGTTTGTTAGAATTTTAAGTCTGTAGATCTTAGCAGATATAAAGGTTTTTTTATTTATAACGCCTGTATAACTCTCTTTGGGTCGATTTTTGGAAGCTCACCTTCCTTAGCGATCTCTGCTCCAGCTAAAGTAACACATTGTTATACATTTTCTGTGATAAACGCTTAAAAAATAAATAATTTATATCTGGATTTGTAATACATTAATATTACTTTCTGTTGTATTTATTTTACGTTAAATTTGTAATATTCACAACAGCGCCGTTCCTTACATTATAATGGCGATTCAATGAAAACATAGCGAAATGTTGGCGATAAAACCAAGTTAGCATCATTTTTGTATGTTGGTAACTGGCGATTGATTAAACGGTGCAGTTGATATGCTTTAGCCAGAACCAACCGGGTGGGGAGCTGCAAGAAGAGCATAATACCAAAACCTTCTCACAAAAAAAAAAATACATATACATGCCGATTTTTCATAATGATTGGTTGAACGGTTTTGCAGCGATGCGATTTCATATACAAACATCATTTCTATATATATATAGATGAAAAGGAATTTTAAAGTGCTATTCCTCTTACAGTAGTGGAGAAATGTACACACATGAGATTTGATATACAAAATACGTCAGATATATATATATAGCAAAAGTTGTGGTATAGGTTTGCTGCTAGCATGAAATATACTTTTCCTGAATGCTTGTTGAAAATTTTTTTTGAAAAATATTGTACATTTAAATTCAACTAATAGTTAATTTAAATAATATAGTATACTTAACTGATTTATTTAAAAATATTTATCTACAATATACGTGTTGTTGTTGCTAATGCCACCTGATCATCAAAAGGTAGATCAGGCCCATGTAGATTCATCGCCTTAAGGGCTAGTGACGCCGGTCGTTAGTCACGCAGCACGAGCACCATACATGTGGCAAGAACGATTTGAATGGTTTCTTACCCCAATTTCCGGTGGCCGAGGTAGCCTAGTGGTCAAAGGTAAGGACTCGTGGCTGGCGTGTCATGAGGTTCGATCCCAGTACCACTGAAGACCCACACCGTGTGTAGAGGAGCGATGCACATTAAATCTGTCGACAGTTCAAACGTCCTCCGTTGGTGTGGTGTGGTAGTTAGGAGAGGGTTCCCAGCTCGGGTGCGGCTAAGGTCACTCGTCATTTGACTATCGCTCAAAATTACAAGGTCTACCTAAAACCCACTCGTAGCCAGCTGAACAAAGCAACACGTTAATATTCTCACTCACTCACCCACCCGAATTTTGTGGAAGGACACCCTGGGTGTGGCCTCCCAGCTCTCTTCCTTTCACTAACCTCGCTGGCGAAGGACTTACGGCTCGACAGTTATTTAGAACCCATGCCGAGAAGGCACAAAACATTAAGGTATCCGACTACGTTCGGAACCGTGATTTTAAAAAGCATAAATGGATAATTTTCATGATATTTAGTGTCACTTAGATTAGACACATATATAAAATTGTCTTAAGGACACTCTAACAAAAAAAATTTCTTTAAATACATTATTTTGGCAAAAATTAACTGAATAATCTTTCTTCCAAATAATCTTTTCTTAGGAGAATAATCTTTTCTTAGAATAATCTTTCTTCCTTCGTGAAAAATGCTTCTATTATAATAACTTGCCTGTATAGCTCAGACCTCTGTACAGAGAGGCTCAACTATGATTTTGCAAAAATTCACATTTTCAAGTTACAACCATTTGAAATGGTATCAAGGTTTTTCTTAAATTTCTCCCTCTGTTATATCGTAAACATGGATAAACTCTTCTAAGTTACATATATTTCAAAAGTTTTACTTGAGCCTCTGTACAGAGGTCTGGCTTGAACTTTAAAAGTATATTAACTCACAATAAAAAGCATTTTTACAAAACATATTGGAAAAGCGGTTATTCTAGGATTACAATTTTTGCCAAAATATTGTATTTAAATATTTTGTCAAAATGTCCTTAAAACAATTTTTACATACATGTTCTCTAATCTAAGCCATGACACTAATATCAACATTAAATCGTTCCAGTTGTGATCGACTCTAACTTTAAACCTCTATAACGCTATAGGATTCCGAACCCAGACAGGTCTTTACGGCACAACAATCCAGCGTCGTCAGATGGGGAGACAACAAGAAAAGTAAATTAGATCAGTCTGTCAAAGTTTCTATGTAAAGTTTCCAAGTTCTTAACACGAATTTATTTGAAAGATAACTATCTACTTTTCAAGTAGCAGAAAGGATTCAGAATCCTCTATTTATATTCGCAATACTTAACCACGAGGAATTTTAATATAATTTAAATTTACGTCAAAACAGGAAAAATGCCCACATTTCTGTAAGCACTGCAATAATTAATACTTATTGTCAGTCCACAAGAACAACAGAATATAAGAAGTATACTTTAATAAAATACTTGTCTCTTTCCACTCATTTAATATACATTTTATGCGAAAAGTATTGGCTCTCTTCAATGAATTTAAATGTAAAAAAACCTAAACTTACGCAGAACAAATCACTGAATCCCGGTAAACAGTGTTTGTTCTGTCTACTCCTTTCGGCACCAGACAGACTGTTATTTATTAAAATACTCCACATTGCGTGTGGTCTGTTTTAAACTAGCAACCCTGGAGATTACTGAAGCTTTTACCTCAGCTGGTAACACGCTAGATGAGTACATCCTCCCCTTACACTTTTAGGGATGTATTTTTCATTGTTTTATCACCACTTTCTCTTCAAATACATCAAATACATCACTTCAACAAAATCTTAAGGAGAGTATAGACAATACCCACAATCATATAACGTCAAGGTATCTTTTCAAACATACTTGCTGCGATAAAGACGTCAGGCGCTCTATTGACATGCTGTGGTGGGGATTTCTTTCTAACAATCCTAACTTTCTTGCCTTCCCGGCTGGCGTATAAAACCTTAATGTCTCTGACGATTTGTTATTTTCGAACAAGGTTTGCCACAAATTCCCAGAAGTCCGGAAATATGTTATCTCGCAACAAATGTCTTATTTTCCTTTTCGGAGATTGGCCAGTGCTCTGGGGAACAGTAAGTGGCCAGCAACTGAAAATGTATCCGATCCACAGACAAAAATACTGATGAATCTGCAAAGAGATTTCTTTTCCACTTCTCAATAAATAAGCTATACGCGCGTTAAAATGCCCTTTCTTTCCCTTGATTGAAAGGGACATGGTGATTTATAAAAAATCTTTTGTTTAGCTTGGTTTTACAATGTTTTCCTCTTAATAATTATATATGTTTTACTTTTAGCCAACTTTGTCCTACGCATTATGATTTACTGCAGTTTTTTTTCATGCAATATTTTTTTGAATCACTACATTGAAAGATAAGGGGATATACATAAAAAAATATTGGCACCTGAAATTTAATCCGTTAGAGCTAATTAATTAATTAAAGATATTCAACTGTAAATTTAATTATACACTGTTCACATAAAATAAATAGTCAAATCGTTTTCTAAGGTCTTCATTAACATACAAAAAAAGACGCACATTTTGACGTAGCTTCAGCTTTTGCGGAACCAAAAATGACAATCTTCAATCCGCTGAAAACACATTCTGCTATAAAACTATTCACCATCCCCGCTAAAATTCTCATCATAGAGCCCGTGCTGCCATATATCTTGGAAGAGTGGATTTAAAAGAATATCCTGCTAGTATCGTCGAGTATTCGTAAAAATGGTTATTCTATATGTAATTTTTAAAGTGAGTGATACTTTTAAGTACCATCGGTAGATAAAGGTTTTAACAGAGCCACATTTGTGTTCGCCAAAGCGAAAACAAAATATAAAAAAAAAACCCAAAAGCCAATTCCTACTTAGGTCAACAAACAACATTTTATTTTAGTTACTTTTCATTAAATAATTACAACTATTATAAATATGTATATACATTGACAGAATCACAACATTAAGTGGCTAAACACCTTTTAATTAACATTAAAGCTTTTAATCACCCAGCAAATTTGTAATTACATTTTTTTAATAAAGTTGAATATAATGGGTAGAAATTGTATCTAAAACCAGTGTAAAAGGAATACTGACGACTAACTAGCATATGATTATTCAGGTTGAGTTAAATCTTCATCAAAGTTAACAAAAGCTATTTTATCCAATAGTGTTGCCATCTAGAAGTATAACATCGACTAAAATATATCTCTTAAACTATAATTAATTAAATTTAATTAATGATTTATTATTTGAAAAACTCTATTAACATCAAGTGTCCTCCACAACAAGTTTAGAAAGTGTATTAGAACTCGAGTGGATGAATAAAAAGTATTTTATTAAATATTGAAAATTTGACCAAGATATATATATATATATGTATAGGGAGAGTGTGTGAACTAATAGTAGGAATTAAAAAAAGCTATTCAATTAATTTTATAAAGAAACATTTACAAATTTATGAAGGGATTTTAAAATGCTACTCCTTCTACAATAACGAACGTACATACATGAAATTTAATTTAGAAGTTTGTCAAACTATGCTTAACAAAAGTTAGTATGGGTTTTCTGCTGACATGATTGATATTCATAAAATACTTTTTTTTTATGAATGCTTATCAAAAATTCCTTGAAAAATGTATAAGTTCTAAATGCAACTACTGTTTAAAAAATAAGTATAGATTTGATTCTAAAATGCTTACAAACTTTTGTTATATGTACAAGCAGCAATAAGCAGAAAAAAATATCAAAGCATTTGAAGCGATAGAAAAAGCCTTAGCATTTTAAATGAAGATAAACGAGTTATTTTTTTGTTTCTGAAATAAATCAATTTAATTTTTTTTTTTTTTTGCTATTGGGATGTAGATAAAAACGAACATAAAAGTTATCATAGCTCTGGTACACTTTACAACTTTCAAATTTTGTGAGATTATAAAAAAATTATATAAAAAATAATTTAGGCACACAAAAAAATTTTATTTAATTTTTCGACCAATTTTTGTCAATTGAATCGTCCCCTGTTGAATCGTTGAACCTGTGTCCCCTTAATTCCTACAGCTGGTAATTTCATACAAAACAAAGAGCTATAAGAAAGTTACTTTTTATAAAAGGAAACACTGAATCTCTTTTTCAATTCCTACTATTAGTTTACTCTCTTTATATATATATATATGTATATATATGTCTTTTTCAAATTTTTTCAATCGTTGATAAAATACTTTTTATTCATCCACTGAAAGGAGTCAAATACATATTTTTAAACTTGCAGCGGGTGACACTTGATGTTAATACAATTTTCAAATATTAACTCCTTAATTAAATTTTATTTTTTAATTTTAAATTTATTCTGCGTTATTTCTGATGAAGTTAGAACTAGCACCAACAGATGGTGCCAGTAAGTTTTTCTAACGACTTTTTCTGGTCTTCAAATATATATTCTGAAACTTGTAGTGGATGACACTTGATGTCCAGGCAGTCATTCATTAAAAAAATTTAATTAACTTTAATAAAAATTTTCTTTGTTGACCTAAGTAGGAATTGACTTTTAAAAATTATATTACTTGTTTTGTGATATGGTCGATCTTTGTTGACCATATCGTGAGATTCAGCATGTAAGTTAGAGGTGTGGGATTCTCGAAATGATGAGACTATTTTAGAATTCCTTGTATGACTTTATTAAGAGTTTAACTTAAATTACTTATATATCGAGGAACAAAACTTATAGTAAGTGAGAGCTAAACCAAAACACGTAGCCGTAATTAACACAAGATCACACGCAATTGGATCATATCTATATAAGTATATTACATATCCGCCCTACTCTCTAATCTTAATAATATATTCGCATTCAGAATGTAAATCTCCTACCTTGATTTCTAAGCTACGGTCCAATCCACTTCAGATATTCATCTAAACTGGCGTACAATGGTATGTACCTTGGATGAGAATGGCGAGATTTTCGTGATTCTTAGGTAAGCCGTCGAATTTACACTTCTATCTTCTCTCTGAACTGAACTTTCTCTAAATTGCCATTGCGCTTGCTTCTGTCGCTTTTAAGTTTGTCTTATTTGAATCTATCCCTCGTTTCACTTCTTGGATTTGGGTTGGAAAAGATTTGCCATTAATCTTGGCCGTCAAAGAATACAGAGGTTATGTTAGAGAAAGGACGCGTGAGCCGTCACAGTTTCTTGTAAAACTATTAATATAAAGGTAAAAGTTCAATCTCGGTCAGAGAGCGTCACGTGTCCTCTAAAGAAACCGAATCAACTACTTTAATGACTATTAATATTTGTACCACTGAATCTGGTAACTCATTTGCCATGTTTTTGAACTGCTTGAGATTTTTTCGTTCGAGCCATCGATGTTTTTTACTTTCAATACACATGCTTAAATATTGTTGTGGTATCAACGCACTCAAATTAAAGTGATCGTTTGAACTTTCAATCAAACTTTTAGAAAATATCAAATCACTTAATCAACCGCAATTTTTTATTTGCAAGTTCGAAGCCTATTTTTCGAAGTAAATAATCTCCTGACACAATTTTGAAATATACATCTATAGAATTTTTTAATTTAATACATGAAGAATAAGTATAAAATAACAGCACACACATAGTAAATTTATGCGATCTTCACAGTAATGACGTCGATACACTCATCGTTTGCTCCTTAGTCTTTTAAATACGAAGGCGAATTTTCGCCAGCTTCATTCAACAACAAAGGAACTTGAAGGAATTGCGTTACCGTGACAAAATACAAAAGATCAACCAAACAAAAAGAAAATATCGAACAAAGTTTCTCAAACAAAGAAAAAATATCGCCAACTGTAAAAACTCAACAAAAAGGAACTCGAGTACTTGTGACTATACAGAAGATCAAACTCAGAACACGAAGATTTAATTAAAATAATACATTTTTTCACGGTAGATTTGTTTTGAAGTCAAGAGATTAACTTTGAATTCTGAAACAATAACTTCATTGAAGCTTAGGGAGCGCTTTGGGGTAGCGCACTAAGCCCTTTTCTCCTATAACGCATTTACACTTATACTTTTTCCCAGTGTCAGCACCTGTCTTTTCCACAGACGACGAAGGATAGCTAACTAGAATAACATACAGGAACAGTGCAAGAAACTAAAGAAACAAGACGAACATACCGAGTACTTGGGTCGCTTGGGAGGCCCTCAATCACTTATACCTGAAAATTGTGAATTTGGAAACGATAGTATTTTGTCATGCTTAGATGTTGTTACATTTCTGATTGGGTGAGCCAATCGTTTTCAGAAGAGTTCGAGCTTAGAGTTTGGAGTTTGATGCATGAAGAGAGCCGGTAAGCTGTTCTCTGGATCGAGGCGAGTGAAGAAGTCGACTCTCATTGGCTGCCCATTTTAAATGAGGGAAGGGGACTTGTTCAGTAGTGTAGCCAAAATAAAACAGCAAAAATTTTTAGAATGAAATTTTTTGTATTAAGGTGTGCAATAAAATTGTAAAATGAATTAAACGTTAAGGAGGGTTATAAGAATCCCAGGGCACTTTCTTCTCGGTGTTTTGCAGTATTAATATTGAAAGCTGTATTCAGATAAATTTAACATATTGATATTGTTGGTGCAGGCAGTGGCGTTACAGAGAACATTGGGACCCGAAGTCAGGTTTAGGGCCCCAAGTTGGATTTTACAAGGGTAGGTATTTGATGGCAGTCAAGCTTAACCTCCTCCCTCCGCCCCGCAGTTTGGGGTTGCTGGAATGGCCGTTGCGCCGCAGGTATGAGACGCGAAATCTGTCCTACAGAAATTCAAATCACAAGAATATAAATTGTAGTTCAATCATTGGAGACAAAGGGGTGCCAAAACTGCATCCCAATTAGAGAAGTCTTAAACGTTCGCTGGGAAATCAGCGATGAAAATTCCCATGGAAGAAGTGTTATTACCTTGACAGATGTTTAGGTCGAAGGGGCAGAGCCTGTAGGAAGTCAAAAGACGACCCCTTTTCAGTTCAGAATGCACACTATTTTAAATTTAAACAGAACTTAAGAAGATTTACTCTTAGAAATTTGGACGGTTTATTTTTTTTTAAGGTATCCGACTACGTTCAAGGACCATTGATTAAAAACGGGCATAAATGGATAATTGTCATGATATTTAGTGTCACTCAGATTAGAATACATGCATAAAAATTGTTTAAGGAAATTTTTCACACACAAAAAAATATTTAAATACAATATTCCGGGCAAAAATTAACTTAGGATAATCTTTTCCAAAGTAACCTCCTTTTGTGAAGAATGTGAACTTACAGGCCATAATATGTTTTTGCCTTTATAGCTCAGACCTGTCTGAGGCTCAACTAAATTTTCAGAAAATTCACGTATTTTCAGAGTTACCACCCATTGAAATAATTATCGGTGTTTTTTCTTAAATTGCTCCCTCTGTTACGATAAGTAAAATATGAATAAACCCACTTCTAAAGTTATATATTTTAAAAATTCTAGCTGAGCCTCTGTGGAGGTCACAGGAGCTATATACAACGTAAAATATTATTGTAATAGAATCATTTTTCACAAAAGGGAGAACATTTTGAAAAAAAAGGTTACTCTAAGTTAATTTTTTGCCAAAATATTGTATTTATGCTTACGCTTATTACATGCAGAATGCATTACATGCATTTTATGCGTTTTGCAAAATCACGGTTTTAGAGGCATTAGTCGGATACCTTAAACTTCAATTGCTATGACATGACTAGTATATATAAATTACTAGCAGGGTATACTCGTTTTTACTGGTTGACGTCCCTGGTAGCTTGCAAGCGAAAATGTGTAGTTTCTGGATGATGTGAGCTTAGCCAGTGGGGAAATCATATGCCAAGATGGTTTCCAATTAAGACGATGCAGAAAATGCAGCAGAAAGGGACAGAAAAAGAGACTATTTTACGTATGCAAAATGTGATGTTTCCTTGTGCATTGCAACATCAAGCTTTCTCATCTTCTTACGGCAAATAATCACTATTTTAAATTAATTTTCTTTATGTGATGGAATGGTTCCCCTTGGGAGAGAGTATTCTTCCCACTAAAAATTTAAATGTAAAATTCGGCAAAATAAAAACATATTTACTTAAATGCTATTGTTTTAATTGTTAATAAAACATTAAAAGCTTGCGATAAATTCAAAAGAGAAATATTGGCCCACGAAAGGGTTAAACAAATAGAAAATTTTTTGAAAAACTTTTCTCTTCTATGAAAATTACTTTACATTCCTTATTAAATCACTTTATATTCATTTTGGTGTAGCTATATTTTATTCTGAAGGCACGTTTATATGAATTTAAGGCTGTTTTCGGTAAAAGTACGAGAGCATGAACTAAACGCGAAGTACATTTTCAGACAGAAAAATGCCTCAATTTCCATGGGAAATTTGTAGAATTATAAGCTCGTATCTCTGTTAACACAATATAGTGTTTTTAAAAATTTCAAAATATTTCATGAATACTTTATTTTTCATTTTAATACAAGAAGGCATCGCCCATTTAACATTACGGTATAGGAGAAAAAACGCGAAACACATTTTATACCAGAAAAAAATGAATAAACTCTGTTAAAAAAGGGAAGTATGATAAAAAATGCTGCATTCTAAAGAATAATGAAGCCAGAATATCATATTAATTTTTCATTTCTTTTATATCTGAAAAAATGTTTCCAAATTCGGGTCCTATTCTTTAACATTAACCGAAAACAGCCTTAAAATAAAATTATTAAATCAAAACAATCTAAAATATAAACAATCAACGTACTCCCCTTAGCGGGCCGCTGTAAAATTATCCAACGTTGACCGGTCCGCGGCGATAAAAAGTTTGGGAAACAATGGGCGTACGTGGCAGCATTGACAGTTGTATCGTCTGGAGGCATCCATTATGCGAATGATGCCTTTTAATGTGCTCCCACAATATCACACCTGCATCTGGCGGGATCTAGCGATATCGCATGAATTCCAAGCCCTCTGCTGTCATCTTTCTCGTTCAAATTGCGGGGTTATAATAGTCGACCCTTATAGAAATAAACGACTTTCTCATCTAATGTTAAGAAACGCGTACTAATATTTCCATTTTAGATTAAAATATTCGAAATCTTCTTCCTTGATAAATGAATTCATTACATCATAGGAAAAATGAATTCAATTATGTGACGTCATATAGTCACGCGATAAATGCAATCACGTGTCTCCGGCCAACCAGTTCAAGCGCTTCACTGTTGTTCACTCTTATTTTTTATCGAAACTTTCTTTTAAAATGTATTTGTGTTAATAATAACATAAATGGATAAATAAAATGCATTTGATTTAAAAGTAAATGAAAAGGCAGATGAGCTGGCCAAAAGGGGATGTTATGTTTTTAAAGTTTCAAATGGTCAGGTTGGTTATCAAGATCAAGCAACTGTCACAACTAAAAGAAAAACAAGAGATAAACTCTTAGAGAGTGACATCTATGATCTCCCTGACTACACCAGAAACAAGCCTTTCGTCAAGCAGCTGCCTGACTGTTCATACGCACACCATCAAAGATTCTAAATAGTTGATAGCCCTGCCTGTCTCCTTTGTTTTAATGGTACGGGGATGAACGCTAGGCATTTTCTCGCATGCTCAATGCTCTCTCAGAACAGTGTTTTCGCAACATACTGGGAGGCTAGAGACCTTTTAAACAAGTTACAGACTTGATCTTATTTTAACTTCTGTTTATACGAGGGTTGGGGCAAAGGGTTGGAAACTATTTTTTTTTTTGAAAACCAGCCCGGGTTTGGGAAAAAATGGCATATACAGACAAAAAGGGGACAAGGGGGTTAACTACATGTGGGAAAAAATAAATAGCACTGAAATATCGTAACACACTAAATTTTTAGTATATATGGGGGTAATATGGCCTTCACGATGAAAAAAGAACGACAACACGTACACATAAAGGGTTGACTTTAAGGACAAAGGTTTTAATAAAACCCCCTCAATGTGGCCCCTGCTACTGTCACCATAACGATGGGGGAGGCGCTGAATATTATCAGCCTCAGCATTTGCCGCACCAAGTTGCTCATCACTGGTTGACACACGTCCTTGCTGAAACTTTTCTCCCATCGTGTTACTGTACAGTATGGTAGGCCATTATATCCAAGGGCTTCCACTAATTCACTGTAACATTCCATCGCATTTCTCCCCTGGGAAAACCCCTTTTTTGATGAAAGAGCCTGCTCAAAGGGTTACTTTCATTAACCCCACCAACTGACTGATTTCACACTACTACTAGCTATCACAGAGCCATCTGTTGTTCTGCATACACACTTTGAAAGCAGAATTTCTATACGACACATATACGTTTATAATCCGTTCACATATCTACATGAACAAAAATAGTTGTCATGACTTATGCCCCAACTCTCGTATAAATTTCATCCTGTTCATTTTTCTTTTTGTGTAATTTTTCTTTGCACAAACTTTTCAGGGTAAATTATTGTACTATGTGTTCTCATGAGATAATATTGTAGCTTAATTCTGGATCTGGTAATTCTGGATGGGGGACGTAGTTGGTTTGGCACTGGCTTTGTACGTCCTTGTTTACGGGCTCGACCCCAGCCCAAGTCTGTGGATTTTCATGATGCAAAAAATCGACAGTTTTACTATAGTATGAAAATGCAGCATGTAAAAGATCCTTGAGTGCCTGTTCGGCTTGGGTGCTCTCGGCAAAATTAAAAATTTCTAGAACGAAATCGCATGTCAAAACTCAGGTGCCTCCCTCTAGGAGGGAAACTGGGCGTTAAAACTAATTGCGGTTATTGGTATTCTACCTATATGGTGCCACATTGTAATGATCTTACCCCTAAAGTCGCTCCCTCATCATCTTGTCTACCTAAAGCTGTAGGAGGGAACGATGAATGACCAAGACTATCCATGATAAATCTAATTTATTATTATCAAAGATAATATTCTAGAATAAGTAATCTATAAGAGGGAACCCCCTTGGAGAGATATAAAGAAAGCAACGGCTGTACGTGAATAAGTGCACGAAATCCGAATAGATTAATTTTTAATAAACCCTACTTTTTAATTTTAGACCACAACTTGAGCAAAAATCCGTCTTTAGTCACGATGCGTTTTTTTAATTCTTCCCATAGTAACACCGGCCTGCTCCCCCCTTTGACCTACGATTATTAAACTCTAGCTTTATATACACTAATTTGCATCTCATGGTTTCTTCTTGAGAGGGATGGCTATGAAATAAACGCGAATGCTGGCCCAAATATTCCCCAAGAGGATTAGTAGTTGAAAGTCACGCAAAGCCCCGTCACAACACTAAAAAAAGATACCAGCTATCGGGGAATGTACTTCCAGGTCTGCAATGGTAAATCACCAATCCGTAGCCAAATTAGAAATTTTTAAAAAAATTGGGATCTTTGTATAGCATATGGATGCTTTTCTCTATATGGCTAAGTGCACCAGAAATAATAATAATAATAATGATAATAATAAAGCATTATTCTTTATTGATCCGTTAATTCTTTGTCTCTATCCTTCTGAAAAATATAGACTACACAAGTGATTTTTAAAAACATGAATTATACGCGTGAAAAAAAAGCATTCTGTGTTATAATAATAAAAATAAATCCTTTGAAAAGGATTGATATACACCTAAACCGTGAAAAAACTAATGTCATTTGCTCGGGAAGAAAAATCCTTTTATTCGGAGCACGCTTTAAATTTAATAAAGGTTTTATAAAGCTCCTTATAAGTTATTTTAGTTTTTTTCTTTTTATTCAAGACTTTCAAAATGCGTAGGTTTAAATGAGTAGATACATGGATATACAAAAAAAAACAAACTAAACTGTTTTTTTTTTGCTTCTTTCGCTTCTACTATAATTTTTCTTTCATTATTTGAATAGCTATTTTTCTTCTTATTCAAAAAATTATTAATTCAAAAGTCCTTTAAAAAGAATGAATAAATAATTATTTTTACTATTAAATTAAAACTTTATCATTCATTTTTATTCACCTTTTTCTATGTAGAATTTAGAAACCTTTTTTTTTTTTCGCTTACCTTTCATTCGTTATTTTTCTCTTTCATAACAAATGTCGCCATATTCACGGATTTTGTACTAAGTAAAACATATTTAAAAATACAAATTTTATGAACCTAATTTTGTCATATTCCATTAATATAAGGTATATTGAACAAAGATGCAAATTAACTTCTTTTTTTTAACTTTTAACATACTTCAATTCAAGCGGAATATTGTTTGAATTATATGCATGAACATCTAAAAAAACATAGTTGGATACTTTTCCGTTTTGTTGTCGCAAATCTCGCTAAGCAGGCTTTTATTGGCGGCAGCACACAATAAACACATAAAAAAATGTTAATAAATGTTAACGGTTTTTCATCATTTTTTGCTGTATTTTTAAAAAGACGTTATTAGTAAGAAAAAACAGCGATTTGTTTTAAAAAAGTGGTTGTAAAAGTTTACTAGCCGGAACATTCCATTTGGCGACGGTACAATCATTTTTGGCGAGTTAATCGCCAGCACCGGAGAAATGGAAAAGTACCGAAAATAGTCACAAATTTGGGTGGGGAAAAACAGGCGACGAGTCCACAGTTATTTGAATAATAACATATTTATCTGTTAATGGACAAAGGCAAGCAGATGTCTACACAAAGACAAATCGACGTATGTACAAAAATAATTATCATAAAATAGCCAATCTGGTAATCCTGATCATATCTTCTATAGTTGCCAAAATCTTATTTTTCAAGTTCACGCTGCGAAGCGAGTTTTGCCAGTAAAATCCAACACATTCCCACAAGGAGAGCACCGCTGTAGGAAAAACAACACACGTAGCGTGTTTCAATACCTTACTCACTAATTTGTGCTAAAAAGTAATTTTCAAAATTGTTTTCTTTGAAATTTTTTTTCCATCACGTTTATTGTTTTATATTAAATATGTAATCAATATTAGTGCTACATCATGTCCAACTAGGAATATTTTCGTAATCTAAAATTCAATGTTTTAAATTTGAAGAGACCTAAAAATGAAAGAACAGAAATTGAAAGAATTCGTTTTTTTAATGAACAGAAATCAGAAGTTGGAATAAAAATTCTCAATATAAAATAGGAAGGGAAAAAGATTTATTTCGAACATGGAAAGTAAATTATATAGATTTAGCTCCGCATCCAAAATTCATTATTTGGGATACTACCGGATTTTAGTTAAAACTTTTTCTCTTCGTTGAAACTATTTCTATTCACTTTTTACATTTTTTTGGATTCCAATTAGAATACATTTATTACGACTGAGAAAGAATGAAATATATTTTTTATTTTAGTAGGGTCAGGTGGGGGAAAGTAGGCACATGGGATAAAGTGGGGGTATATTGAAAAACACCTGTTTTCTCTCTTTTTAAATAAAGATATTTAGTTATTTCTTTTTTAGTGACATATATTGAGATTATAGTAAATACTTTCATTTTAAATTCTGAAGTTTTCAACACGTTTGATGTTTATTAAGTTTCTTGATACGCTGATTGCAAATCGTATATTAGTTGAGGCTGTTGGTGAATTTTCTTCTAAAATCACACACACACACAAATATTAACTGGCAAAAACTATTAATTTTAGTTCAGACTTGTAGAGCAATATCTAAGGAACACATCTACATAAAAAATTAAGAATATATTTTATAATTCTATTTATCATGAGTTGTTTTTTAGGTAGGGTAATTTGGGGTAGGTTAGGCTTAGCTAAGTGTTCTATGATAGGGATATTTTTTACTTTTATGTCAATTTTAGCAAATGTCTAATGCTCTATATTTTTATAATAAAAGGACTAAAACAATTAATTTACTTAGTACTACTTATTCACTAGGTAGCAATTTTAATACTGAAAAACATTTTGCAACCATTTGATGTTGGAGTGTTTTCTCCTACGAAAAAAGCTTGGAAGGAGATATTGAAATAATTGGTTTAGAGAAATCAGATTACAAAATGTTTCTACATCAGCATTTCCATTTCTCTTGAAAAAGTTGTTTGAAAGAATGAAGCCGGAAAATGGAATGAGAGTGGATTTATAGAATCAGGACTTTATCCTCTGAACAGAAAGGCCCTCCAACAGCGTATTGTCATTACAGATAAGGGGAACAACCAAAAGCATAGTATACAAGAGCAGATTCTTCCACAACCATTGTATCCTCTCATTTTTTTTGTTCAAAATGTTCAAAAAAAAGGGAATTATTGCATATAGCTAAGCATAATACTTAACAAAATGCGAAAATGAAGGAAATTTATTTTAATTTTCAATTTTAAAGTTTTCACACCATTTTTTAATTTTATAATTGTGGAACACAAAACCCCTAAATTTTTGCGTTTTATAAGAACATCTGTAAGCCATGAAGAATGTTTCAGGTATCTTAAAACAATATCTCCTATTCTTTAAAAAAAATTAATGTTCATACCTTTTTTTCAAATGGTTGAGGATTGTGTGTGCTGGTGCATGGGTGCGCATATATATATATATATATATATATATATGGTTCAAATGTCGCATATATATATATATTTTGCGGACACCAGTTGAATTTGGGTGTAATACTAAGTCTTACATTACAAAAGGTACAGAGGTAATATCGTCCTTTTTGGATTATCTTTCCAATTTCATTTCTTCTCAATCAACAAATTGCACATTGCCTTGCCACAATCCTTGTTCTTTATAGAATATTTTCAAGAATCTAAACTCCTGTTTTCAATGAAAAATGCCCTTCTTCACCACATAGAAAATCCCGAATGAGAAGTATTTCAGCATCATGGAAAACTGCATCTCTTAAAAACACACTAGCACTAATGATCTCGTTATAAGAACTACAAATATGTGCATATCAAAGATAGAAAGCAGAAAATATCAGTGCCCGTACAGCGTATGGGCCAACTGGTTGTGGGCAGCTTTCGGTAGCCCGTACAGTGTACGGGCAAACCAGCTAAGGGGTTAAGCACACACACACACAGTGTCTCTCAACTCATCTTTAAAAGATTTAAAGAAACTAATAACATCCAAATTCTCTCTTCCACCCCATCTGTAAAAACAATTTTAGCTGTTGAGAATTCAAAGAGAAAGCGAAAAAAAGAGTACAGAGAGCAAGACTGGTGAGGTTTTAACCAACGAAAATGTTTTGGAAAAGTTGGCTGCTGAAGAAAGTGACCGTAAGAACAAATCCCATCAAGTCAATATAAAGAAAGATGTAAGAGATGCAGGAAGTTTTAAAGAAGTGAAGCAAGGATCATGGGTAGAGGTTGAGTACTGGTCAAGAAGTCAATCATCTAAATTCATTGGACAAGTGATAGAAATTAATGAGTTCTATCTGACCAAGTCACCAGTGGGGGATGTTACACTTTTCTGCTATTGATGAAGATTTTTGGAGAGTTAAATTGATATATCCGCTTTCATAAACCCCTAATTTTTTAGCTGTGGACATTATTTTTTTTAACCCAAATAATATGTAAAAAATTTTTTGCCTTTTTGGGACCCATAAGGTATCCGACTACGTTTGGAACCATGATTTTGAAAAAGCGTGAAAAATGGATAATATTTATGATATTTATTTCACTTAGATTAGAATACATGTATAAAATTGTTTTAAGAACATTATGAAAAAAAAATTATTTAAATGCAATATTTTGGAAAAAATTAACTTGGGAAAAACCCCTTTTTTTCCAAATGTTCTCCTTTGGAAAAAATGCTTCTATTGTGTATTAATATTTTGCATGTATATAGCTCAGACCTCTTTTCGGGGCTCAACTAAATTTTTGAAATGCATAATTTGGGGAAGTCGGTTTATCCATATTTTTACGACAACAAAAGGGGAAAAATTTTTTAAGAAAATGCCGATAATTATTTAAAATTTGGTTTGTAACCCCGAAAAAAATTGAAATTCTCAAAACCATAGTTGAGCCTCTGGACAGAGGCCCGGGGCCTATATACAGGAAAAAATATTAATACAATAAAGTATTTTGTACAAAAAAGGGGGGAACACTTGGGAAAAAAATTATTCAATTAATTTTTTAAAAATATTTGTTTTAAAAATTTTTTATAAATTCCAAAAAAATTTTATACATGTTTTTTAAGTGAAAACTAAATATCATGAAAATTTTACATTTATGTCTTTTAAAAACATGGTTGGGTAATCGGATACCTTAAACTATAATCAAGGAAAACATTTATTTCCGGGATATTCTTATTTCAAAAAAAATATCTACATATTTTATTTAAATATACACCAATTTTAGAACTTACCTCCACCCCTGGGGGAAGCTGGGGGGGTCAAAAAATGCTCTCTCAAATGTATCCCGTGAAAAAATTTAAAAAAATTGGTTTATGTTTCCCTTTAATCTATATGAATCCAATGTTTATAAAATGCATCAAAAGTTTCATTAAAATGAATTTAATAGTTTGATTTTAAGGCCTTCTCTAAAAAAAGCTTAATTTTACCCCCCTTCACCCCACCTGACCCTATGACATTTTCTTTCGAAAAGTTGTCCTAAAAAAGGTACTGAGGTTATATAAAATTATAGGGTGCAAAAATATAATTAAGTACATTTTTTTCGAACAATTGATTTTAAATAGTTTTTATTCTTATGCAAAATTTATATTCCTATGTACACATATATTTAATTTATATACTTAAAACACAACCACATTTATACTTATTTTCTGAAATGTTTTCTTTTTATTTTAACACAATAAAAAATATCTAATAACTAAGAATAAAATATTATTTAATTTTATCATAAAGAAGTTAACTGACAATAATTTTTCTTCCTTTTTTTGTTTGTTTTGGAAGTACATTTTGGAATTTTAAATTAATGTTTATGTAATCATGCAATCTCTCTTGGTAATTATTTGCACAACAATTTACGCCTAGTTTCATCACACAAAATAAGCTTTCTCAGTATACATAGATATTTTTTATCGAATTTGAAAAGAACAAGGTATGAAAATAACACTCATACATTCTCCCTTACTTTTTTGTCTCGATTTTCTAAAATTGTTTTTAAAATTGAACGCTGAAAATCAGATGCTATCATAAGGTGAAGAAATAAGCATTAAACACTTAGTACTGAAACGCACCACGTATGTTACTTTCCCTGAAGTGATACTTTCCTTGTGGGAAAAATGAGTTTTACAGGCAAAGTACGCCCACACAGCGTGAGCTTGAATAAGATTATGGCTACCACATAAAAGAAGGGACCAGGGTTAGGAGATTGAAGACATAATTGTCCTTGGCGACAAATTTGGCGGAAAATACAATATTGCCAAGGAATCATCGAGAAACCTCTAAGATCGACCCTTTTAGAAATTTTCATGAGACTATAAAAAGGACTTTTGAAACAAAGGTCGTGTCAGTTCAGAAGAAAATTCAGACATGTGCCTTAATTGTGATAAAAGAAACTACTTGCCCTTTAGTTCCTGCTGGTGGAACTGTTTGAAGCAGTGCTCTCCAAACTTTTATTGCCACGAACCGGTCAAAGTTTGATAAATTTACCGAGGCCAACTGAAGGGGAGATGTCAATTGTTTATATTTTAGATTGTTTTAATTTAATAATTTTATTTTAATTGCATGCTAACATGCCTTCAGGATAAAATACAGTTACACCAAAAAATGAATATAAAGTGATTTTCACAAAAAGTCGCACCAACTCGAGAGGTACACCACAGTAAATAAAATGAGAATATTTTAATTTTTCTTGTGAGGCCCGGTACTATTTAATCCACGGGCCGGAGGGTTGGGGACCACCGGTTCAGAGAACCGTTTCTGGAACGTTGTGGGGCTTTTTTATAAAGAGCGTGATCTGAATTATTTAAATAATCTGTTACATCATTTACTTGTGTATATACCTCAATTTGTCTAAGTGTAGTCATCTGTTTGTCCTTGCTTATTAATACCAGATGTATTATGCATAAATAGTTTCCGATTTAACTAAGAGATGGCGCCAGCAAAAAGTATGCAACGTATTAATTTGATACATACGCCATTTTGTTCGTCCGACATTAAACTACAAGCACACACAAGTTGATTCCGCCAAAAACTAACATCTCTGTTTTATCGTTTAGTGATCATGTCGAATTTTGTGACTGAAAAAGAATATTTGCCTCACTCATTGTTTTTCTTATTTAATAAAAAAGAAAAACACAGTTGAAAGTCATCGTTTGCGGGTAGAAACATGGTGAACACGTTCCATCGATTAGAACATGTGACACATGGTTTCGACAATTTAAAAGTGGTGATTTCAATGGGAAAGACAGAGAGCTCTGGTAGGCCACAAAAGTGCGAAAACGAGCAACTACAGGAGTCATTGGATGATTACCCAACTCAAACTCACCAACAATTGGCAAAAGCATTCAAGTCACAAGAAACAATCAGCAGACGTTAACGAGCAACAGGGAAGATCAATAAATTGGGTAAATGGGACCCACACGATTTGAATGAACGTCAAATGGAAAATCACAAAGTCGCTTGTGAAATGCTGCTTCAACGCCATGGAAGAATTTTGTTTCGAATTGTGACCGGTGACGAAAAATGGATTTATTTTGACAACCCGAAGCGGAAAAAACAATGGCTTTCCACCTGGCGAATCTGGTTCTTCAACACCAAGGCCAAATTGCTTCAGCAAGAAGACCACGCTTTGTGTCTGGTGGGACCAGAGCGGTATTGTGTATTATGAACTCTTATAGCCCGACGAGACCACGCTTTGATCCAAAGACGATCGGAATGGGTCCAGAAGACATGACAAAGTGATTTTGTACACGATAATGCACCGTCTTACACAACAAAATCAGTGAAAGACATCTTGAAATCGCTTGGATGGGGCTTCCTTCCGCACCTGCTGAACTCCTCAGACCTGGCACCATTTGATTATCACCTCTTTGCATCAATGGGGCACGCGCTCGCACTTCAGCAATTTCAAAGAAGTTGGAAAATGCCTCAACGAATAGTTTGCTGAAAAAGACAAACAGTTTTTCTGGCATAATATTGCCGATGGCCAATATTTTGAATAAAAAAAATTAATTTCCCTTGAAAATTATGTTTTCCTAACCAAAAAAACCGGAAAAAAATTTATGCATACACCTTGTAAATTGTTTATTGTTCAAGTAATTGGAGTCGTTGACCGCTTTACACTCACGCAAATTTGAAACATTACAACAGTAGAATCCCAAAAACTCGGCCGTATGTGGACGGAAGGGTGGCCGAGTTTGTGAAAATGCCGGGTTATCGAAAATTGGATTAAAAAAGAATAAGTACGAATTTCCTCAGAAAATACTGTACTGCATTTGATGGTATTGTTTCCTCGAAAATACAACAGAAAATAAACTGCCCAAATACCCTTGAACAAAGAAAATGTACGTACTTTAAGAGCATTTACTACATGAAAAGGAAAATTAACGAATGCATAGTATACAGTTGTAGTTGTTTCAAATCCTCTTGGAGCAGGAAAGCCTACATCTATTCCATTTGCCTTTTCCGCATAACAATGTCACAAACCTGGTCTTAATCTCCAAACAACTGTCCCAGGGAAATGCCCCAGCAGTCCAGAAGATGAAAAGGAGAAGTAGGAAGAGAGCAGGGACAGGTAAAGAAAGACTTTACCCCCAGCACAAAGGTAATACCACGCAGGTGACCGCTTCTTAAGCGCACGAAGGCCCTGGATCTCCTGAACTGTAGAGATAGGCTAGGACTCTTAGCTACGTACCAGTGGTGAGCAGGAGGCTTTCCCCAAGTCAGATTCATTTTTGCTCTGTGGAAGGAATGACTCAAGACAGAGGAACTGGGGTTAGGGAGATCACAACCCCTACCAGTCAGCTCATCTGCTGCCTCGTTTCCAGGCACACCCACATGCGACGGTATCCACTACACGCTTGTTTCCTCTGACCAAGCCTAGCCAATTTGGATATAATATCTAGACCAATACTGTCCGTAATTTTTGGCCAATTCTTCAAATATTGGATGGAGCTTATGCTGTCTGTTAGGATAAAGATACTGTCCTGTTGAGGGCATGATCGAGAGCACCCTTAATAGCATTGAGTTCCGATCTAAAGACGGAACAGTGGTCATAATTCCTGCTGCTGATTTTAACATCATTTTCAGGAGTGTTACTAAATATACCCACTCCCTGCTCTACCCATATCCGAACGACTACTGTCTGTGTAAATAATCAAGGCTTGATCGGGAATGTCATTTATTACTTCAAGTGCCAGCTGTCTAAGTAATTCCGGATGGCTGCTATGCTTGGGAGTACTGGTCAATAATTCCTCCCGGAATTCAGCATGATTAAAAGAATCAATGGGTGTGATGCAGCTAAAAGGTGTAGATGTGTTAACATTAAAATCAATAAAACCACGTTTCTCCACATGTAATTAAGTGGGCTGTCTCCTTTTAAACGTTGGTTACTTGTCCTATAGTATACAGGAATTTATTTAATCAGACACACCACAGAAAAATACTTTATGAAGGATAAAACTGCCCATAATAAAAATTAAGTAGGCGACTTCGAAAAATTGGCTATTTTTTAAAAAAGAAATGCCTAAAATCTGTTGTCTTCAGTACTGGACTCTGCATTTTGCTGCTTCATTAAAAGACGGCGAAGAAACATAAGTCCCTCCACCTTGTAGTTTAAAATACTGAAGAGCAATTTCGACAGCCTTTATTTTTGATATTTTAGAGTTTGTACGGTTTCAGCATTTACGTCTTCATCAATTTCCGGGATTTTTTTGGACATGCCTTGCTCGGTATCCTTCTAGAACCAATGTTCGACGCCATTTTTCAACTTGCAAAGGTATGGCCGAGCTATCTGGACCAGCCGGGTTGTCGAATTTCGAGTTTTCGGGACTCTAATGCATTTACCCGTGAGCGGATGCGCGGGACACATAGTCACCCCAGGCCCACGAAATCGTTTATTCTGGGAAAAATGTTAAGTTGTTACCTATGACCTCTCTTGATAGTATCCTCCAATATGGCAGTCTTCATGGGAACTAAAATGTATTTGTCACATATCCCTCTCTTTTTTTAGGAATGGCAAATGTTTTTTTTACAATCTTAAGGTACTTGTTTTGACTGAGTTCCCCACGCGACCACTTTTTTTCCAAAATATTTTCTATGAACAGGCTTTATTTTCCCCTGTGAACGAATTATTGGTTTTGATTGATGTGTTGTACGAATCATCGTGGTTCATAAATGTAAATGAACAGAATTCAAAGAAAGAAATGGGCATCTGTGCGATTCTATTGGATGAAATTGAAACTGATCAAGTAAGGGAAGAACCTGATGAAATAATGGATATTAATCCTGATAACGAAGGTAAATTTGAGAAAAGTGATGAACATGAAACGTTTGAGTTGAAAGGAAAGTTTTCAAATGCTACCTAAAAAACTCCATCAAGAAAGATATGAAAACACTAGACACAATGTGCCTCAAAAAGTCACAAGCAAGAAAAAGTTCCACATGCCATTTGTCGATCATTAATGGACAATAAAACTACAATAACTTGAACAAAATATGACAATTTTGCCAGCAAAAATCTTTCCTGTAATGTTAGTGAGACGTATTTGTGATGAGTGTCCTTTATTAAAGTCAGGCACTTTTGAAAAATTTTAATTTAGTTCTATTGGATTTTTTTCTCAAATTATCAAAGAAAAATTGAAAAGTCCTTAAAAGTAGATAAGTATATTTTCTTTTAGTTAATTTTTTCACTGGAGTTTCAACTTTTATCGTGAATAAAAATAATTATAAGAAAAAGGATTGGGATGACTCAGTCACCTCGCACAACCATTAACGTTAGTATCGAGTGCGTGCCTGCTCCCAGATTAAGTTTAACTGCGTGAATTTATAGCATTTTTTCAAATATAAAGTAGAAGTGTTATAAAATATAAAAAGAAATTAAAGATGTATATATATATATATATATATCGTGGTTTCTATTTATCGAAATGATTTTTTTATACTGGAATAAAACTCAGCCTTTTTGTTGTTGTTGTTGTTTTTCTTTTGTTTTTCTGTTTTCTTTTGTCCCCTCCTTTATTGTCTCCGATTGTTTCCTTCTATTTACGTTTTATTTTCCAATCATCCAACCCTCCTCATTGTCTGCGTTCAAAAATACTCGTGATCCCTTTCAGGATCTTTTACGTCCAATTTTCCGGAATCATTCTTTCTTCGGGTTTCTTTTCAATTTGTCCTTTTCCTTTTAACCGAAAAAAAAACTTTTACACTCTTTTAAGACTCAGAAATAAAACTTTCATCAGAAGAACTTCGTCTATATCAGTATTTATTTTCCCTTTTTCACGAAGCAACAACAAATACTTTTAAGGTAAGAAACGATATATTTTACACTGTTTAATTAAAATTAAAACATTATTATATTTGACAGAACGAGAAAATGGTTATTGAGAAACATCAAACATAATCATCTCTCTCTCTATATAAAAAAGTTTTTCGTGATGTAATAAATTTATTACCGTAAAAAAAATCCGGCGTATAACGCGCACTTTAAACCCAAATAATAAGATCGAAATTTTCAGGTGCGCGCTATACGCCGGATATAAAAATGAAAGCTTTAATATTAAAAAAAAATATGAGTATAGCCAAGATTAGTCTTTTATATGTATCGAAATACTGTTTCTTTAAAAGAAATGACATTCCTTATAAGCTTAAAGGGTTGTAGTTCTAGAAGTATACTATTTTTTTTTTCTAAAGCATGGAATAATACTTTAAATAAAAATGACTTCAAAACATAAGAGCATTACTCACATACATTTCAGGTTTCTTTGCAAAAAAGAGGGGTGTTATACGGTGAACATACCTAAAAACAAAACATTGCAGCGTGAAAGTATAGGTGCGCGTTATACACCAGATTTTACGTTTCTTACTATCGCAACAAAGCCAACGTTCAATATAACTCACCAAGTTGGCAATCCTGATTTCCCATGAGCTCTGAATTGGCAACCATGTGCTTCGTTTCATATATATCATTGTTGTAATACATTATTGTAAGGTCTCGCAGAACGTCGCAACGATTACCTGAACTGGAATCGTTGCGTGAAAAGAAAGGTGTTCTCACATCTGAAGACTTATTGACAATCAACGGAACTGAATACTCAACTATCCAGGAAGCTGCAAGAGCTGCAGGTTTATCGAAATCTGAGGACTTTATCAATGAAATGTTGGACGATGCAGCTTCAGTGATGAATTTAACTGAAGAGGGTTGCTAAGAAAGAATTTTTCAAAAAAAAAAGAAAGAACAGATAAATATAACTGTGTATAATACATGTAAATTATAATTTAAGTAATGAGTATGAACAATAATATAATTTGTACAATGGGAGGTTGGTTTGTCATTAGGCGGACAGGGGTACCCCCTCCCCTTTCCTAGTTATATATTATCTTTTTAATGTAAGTCACAAATTCATTAATGGGCTAAATTCATGTGACGTCAAAGCCTCATAATAACAGCAGTCTTTGTTTCCCAGTCAATCAGCTCATATATTCATCGAACATAATAGTCACATGATAAATACAATCACGTATATCCAGCCAATCAGTTCATGCGCTTCGCTGAAGCCACCTTTTGTTTTTTGTAGAAACTTTCTTTTAAAAAGCACATATTTGTTAATGATAATAGTGTCATATGTAAGCAAAACGCATTTGATTTAAAAATAGACACATAATATAAGATTCTTTTTTTAATTCTGTGAAAAACTTTTTGAAGAATATCAATACTTGAAACATTTTTCGCCAAACATAAAATTTGAAATTTTATCTCAGTTTTACCAAGTAGAACAACTACAAATCGAAAAGTCAGTTTTGGATTCAAAGGTGAACACGTGATCAGAGACGTCTTAAGGCATGGGCCAACTGGGCCTCGGTCACAATGGGTACCTCGACTCAGCCTTAATAAGATAATGATTGGAATAATTTCAACGGTCAAATGTTATTTCCGGTTGTATTCTCCGAAACACTGGGAATTTCGGCCAATATGTCAACTGGCTTTATGTGATGACCTTCGTCCGTGCAGTAGCCTAGGCTTACCACCGTACACCATCGTTACTCATTCAGCAAAAGGCGGCAGTCGGTCAAGCCGGTTTGTGCGATTGTAAGTCATGCACATTTATTTGCTTTGAGTTATTTTTGTATGAGTATTTGACAACGTATGCTATGTGATGTCAACTTATAGGGAAGTTGGAAACCCCTCTCTCTATATATATACTGACAATGTTAAATTGGCTGTTTTCAATGTACCTTTTCTCAAAATCTTTTAAATGTACATGCATGAAATTTTTCATACAACTAAAGTATACCTCTCACATTATACTAAAATGAGCTTTTAGCTAATTTTGAATTTTTCAATAAATTACGAAACATTTTATCATACATTGCGAAATTTGACCAATTTTTCACTTAAAAAATTTATAAAAAATAATTTTTAAGTTTTTTACAAAAAGCTCATTTTAGTATATATTAGACTTCATTATAAATATTTCACAAAAAAATTTGCATACTTGTGAACAGTAGTTTCTCAGAAAAGGTACATCGCACATTAAAATTTACATTTTGAGATAAATTGATTTTAATGTATACAGTGAGACTTCTAATCGGCTAGGAAATAAAAAAATAAAAGGCTGTAACCCCCCGTTATTTAGACTCTTCCATATTAACAGTAAAGAGACTTTCGCGCCCTCTAGCGAACAGAACAACTTCAGTGATGGCCAAGTTTCGGGAAATGTAAGGACGTAATGAGCATGCGCCTGATCCCTTTCAATTCTATGTCAACTGTTAGTTCTCTAGTTATGTATGTAAATGTGTTTGTTTTGTCTAATAAACGTGTTTTAATAACTAGTGGACTTAGTAAAGAACCCCTTCCCCGTCTGTCCCTTATCATTTGGCGCCCACCACGTCATAAGGCTCAATTTAAAATAAAAGATACATGTTTTGATTTATATCAGACGTTACACTTTTAAGCAAAAACGAAGTACTTTGTTTACATTTTTCACCATTCAAATGGGCGTGGCCCAGATTCAACGATTATTTAAAAATAGGTTTTAAGGGCTTCTAAATTCCCAAGAGGTTAAAGTAAGGTATTTTTAGAAAGGTTAAAATCTATACAATTTGAAAATGTAAAAATTCAAATTGTCAAAAAAGTAAGATTTTAGCTTTCCAACGCCCCTTATAAGGGTCGTAGTTGGGGCCTACATTTGTGTAGGAGCCCAAGACCTATTTTTGAGTAAGAGCCCCAAGGCCTCAAGAAGTCTTAAGACGTCCCTGCGCGTGATTTGCTCTTTATCACGAATTTAACCCATTTACCTTGAATACGTTAAGTTACCTTTTAATTTTGTTGCTACAATGATACAATGATAAATATTTTTTTTCTTGAAGAGATGTTAGATGATGTTATATATACTTTTTATTTATAACAACATATCTATGTGACCTAGTTATCCATAGGAATACTTCTCATCGTCCTCTAACTGCCTGTTGCTATGGCAATTCCAATTGAAGACTTGAGTGAAATGCATTTCCAGGGACGCATTTAAATGCAATTTAATCATCACATACTTTCCATGATCTTGTAAATGTCGAGTATATTTTATAACATGGTTGCCAGACTTCAAAATAAATATAACGCGATTATCTCGTTAGACGTACCACAATGAATGACGTCAATCCATTACTTTATATTTTACTTTTTTTTTAAGTGCAACCCTTATAGAAAATGAACTTAGTCCCGTTGCCATAGCAATAGACACAGACATAGCAGCGGGATTTATTCCAGTAGTAGGCGGTCATTGCATCATATTACACAACAAAAATGCTGGCCAATAACTTATTTTAAGATTGATTAGGTTTGAAGATCATTGTGCTGCCTTCTCATTCTTAACTTTGTGTACAACTACGCATCTCTTGCACCCAAAAAAAATTTTTTTTATAATGCATCACGACTTCATTTGCCCCGAGAAACTTTGAAAAAAATTTTTAAAAAAATATTTCAAATAAGATTTAGTATTACTTACGGTATCCGACAACGTTCGGAACCGTGATTTTGCAAAAGCGTATAAATGGATATTATTTATGATATTTAGTGTCACTTAGATTAGAAAATGTATATAAAATTGTTTCATGAATAGTATTACAATAAAATATGATTTAAGTACACTATTTTGACAAAAAATGAACATAGAATGATCCATTTTCAAAATATTCTCCTTTTGTGAAAATGCTTCTATTATAATAATATTTTGCCTGTATATCGCTCAAAACCCTCTACAGAGGCTCAACTAGAATTTTTGAAATATATAACTTAGAAGTGGTTTATCTATGTTTTACGACAACAGAGGGGAGAAGTTTTAAGAAAATAACGCCGATCATTATTTCAAATGATTGTAACTCTGAAAATAATGTGAATTTTTCAAAACTCATAGTTGAGCCTCTGCACAGAGGTCTGAGCTATATACAGGCAAAATATTATTATAATAGAAGCATTTTTCACAAAAGGAGAACATTTGGAAAAAGGTTATTCTAAGTTAATTTTTTGCCAAAATATTGTATTTAAATAATTTTTTTTGTTAAAATGTCCTTATATATAAAACAATTTTATACATGTATTCTAATCTAAGTGACACAAAATATCCCAAAAATTATCCGTATCCAATATCATTATCCATTTGTGCGCTTTTTTAAAATCACGGTTCCGAACGTAGTCGGATACCTTAAAGAAGCTGAATAAACTGTAAAATTCGCGCGTGGCTGAAATCGCACATCTCTTCGATAAAAAAAAAACCTCACCTTATTATCCACAGAATTATATATAATTCACGATACAATAGCAAAATGCCATTTCCTTAAATATTCTAGCACATTATGAATTAAGAATATCATGTAAAATTAATTACTGTGTTACTTTTTCCACAATTGAGACACTTGGCTTCCTTGCTTGCTTGATTGCTTTTTAATTTAAGTCGCAATTTGAAGCAACATGAGGGCTATTAGCGATGAACCTCGTAATTTTGAACCGCAATCAGTTGCAGTAATAGCCTAGTGGTCAAAGCAATGACTCATGGCCGGCGTGTTATGAGTTCGAGCCAGTGCCACTGAAGACCCACCATGTAGAGGAGCTGATGCACGTTAAATCGGTCGAATCTCAATCATCCTCCCGATGGTGTCGTGTGTAAGTTAGAAAAGGTGGGTTCCATAGCTCAGGTGTCATCACGGTCATTTGATCGTGGTTCAAAATTGCGAGATCCGTCGCCAATAGCCCTTGTACAGCTTTAGAACACGACGTTAATATAACTCTCACTCACTCTGAAATACTGGTACAGTAATACCCCGCTTAACGCTGTTTCGGTTTAACGCTCTTTTATTTGAATAGTGGGATTTCCCGAAATAGCACGCAGCGTTAAACTTCCCGATATCCAAAACAGTTTTTCTGTGTTTTTTCTTTCAGGCGGTATTATACGAAAGTATTTTTATCGTTTCAAACATTTGATGACGTTATTGTAAGTATAAGTTTATATAATATAACTATATTGCTAGAGTGACAAATATTATGATTTTTAGTTTTTATCATGGGTGTTAATAAAAAACAAGAAAATAAAGCATAAAAAGAGCATTACACTAGAAACTAAAATGCAAGTGATTAGATACTGGTGAACGTCAATCTCAAATGGGTGCCGCATTGAATTTGGCAATTTCAACAATAAGGATCATTCTTAAGAATAATGTAAAAATACTGTCATCGGTAACTGCAACTACGACAAGCTCTGCAACTAGAATTACCCGTTTTAGAAATAATACAATAGAGGAAATGGAAAAACGACTTTCTATATGGATTGACGATGAAATTGAACGCAAAATGCCATTAAGCCAATCTAACTTCTTGATAAAATGGCAGAAAATTGAAATACAGAAGATCAAATGTAAACATACTGACTTAGAATTAAATTTATTTTTATATGCGTATTCGTTCATTATGTTTCTATATTTGTAAGAAATAAATTTTTGTTTTATTGTTATAAAAAACATAATTAATAAATTTAATGGTAAAATACCTGACCAATTTTCTACCCATCTTCCCCTAACCCCATTATTTACATGATGAGATAACCTCGTTTAACGCTGTTTCATAGCACTCTCTACTTTGATGGAACGTATACCCCGCGTTAAGCGGGGTCTTACTGTATTTGAATTGGAGTGAGTGTTTATTAACGTCGCATTATAAAGCAACATGAGGGCTGCTGGCGACGGACCTCGTAATTTTAAACCACGGTCAAGTGACGAGGATACGGCATTTGAGCTGCCACCTCCCTCTCCGAGCTTTTACACCACGCTAACGTGAGCACTTTGAGCCACGACAGATTTAATACGCACAAATCTCTCATAAGTCTTCAACACCACTAGTGCTGAAACTCAAGACACGTAGGCCACGAGTTTGTGACCCTGACCTCTAAGCCACCACAGCCCTCTGCTTTAATTGAGAAAGTATTTGCTCTGATTCATGATCTTTCCTACTTTTTCTCTTTTTCAGTTCTGGAGTGGTTCACAAAAGAATAATGTTAATACAACTTAATAACTGCTATAGTGTAAAACAGTAGTCCCCGACCCCCAGGCCATGGACCGGTACCTGTCAGTAGATCAAATGGTACCGGGCCACCCAAGGAACATTAAATTATTTCCATCTTATATGCTATACCTTTCGAATTAATTGGGACAAACGGGAAAAAAATTATTTTTCGTAAACCCTTAGCTTTTTCTCATTACATACCTTAAATAGACTAAAAAAATCTGTATGTTAGTACGAAGTATGTCTTTCTTTAGCAGAAATTATCTTTTCAACACACGAGTAGCTTTTCCACTAGAGTATAGCACACGTGTTCTTAATTTCATCATTTTAGAAACACACTAGTATAGCCTTTTTTATTATTTGCTCTGTTGTCGTGCGATTCATATTAATGAAACGATGCTTGAGAATATGCCATCAGTTTTGAATTGGATTTAAGTCTGGGGAATTTCACACTTTCAAGGCCAATCAAGCACTTTTATTTTATTCTCCCGCATAAAAGTACGGACCAAGTTTGAACTGTGACAAGGGTTCAAGTCATGTTGAAACGTTCCATGAAATGTTTCCTTGAATGGAAGAATTCCTATAACATAATATTTCAATACATTTGACAGAATTCCTCATGCCTTTAAGGTATCGACAACGTTCGGAACCGTGATTTTGCAAAAGCGTATAAATGGATAATATTTATGATATTTAGTGTCACTTAGATTTGAAAACGTATATAAAATTGTTTTAAGAATATTATAAAAATAAAAAATTATTTAAGTACAATATTTTGACAAAAAAATGAACATAGAATGACTAGTTTTCAAAATATTCTCCTTTTGTGAAAAATGCTTCTATTATAATATTTTACCTGTTTTATCCAGACCTCTGTACAGAGCCTTAAATTTTAAAATATCAGAGTTTGGTTTCCCCATGTTTTACGACAACAGAGGGGAGAAATTTTAAGAAAAAAAACGCTGATAATTATTTCAATGGGTTCTAACTCTGAAAATAATGTGAATTTTTCAAAAGTCATAGTTGAGCCTCTTTAAAGAGGTCTGAGCTATATACAGCCAAAATATTATTATAATAGAAGCATTTTTCACAAAAGGAGAACATTTTGAAAAAAGGTTATTCTAAGTTAATATTTTGCCGAAATATTGTATTTAAATAAAATAAAAATTTGTCAAAATGTCCTTAAAACAGTTTTATCCATGTATTCTAATGTAAGTAAAACTAAATATAATGAAAGTTATCCATTTATGCGCTTTTTTAAAATCACGGTTCCGAACGTAGTCGGATAACTTAAGAGGAACTAAGCTTCCAAGGCTATTTGTTGTGAAAAAACCCCGAAGTATCTGTTTAGAATGGTATTTTACAGTCTGTTGGATATGATCTGGTAACAAAGTTTCAGCTTCATTTCGTCTAACTACACTTGATCTGTATCCCAGCACAAATAATGTTTCGTCAAAAATCTTTTTTCCAGTCCAACAGTTCTGTAGGATTTTTGGCCCATCTAAAATTTTTTCATCTTTTTCTGAGTTGAAATAATTTTTTTTTTTCAGTCTTTTGCCAAAGGCCACCTACCGAAGCCATTTCCGTTTTGAGGACTCACTTCAACGCCATTTTATTAATATTATAAAGGGAAAGTTTGATGGATGTTTGTTACCTTTCAAAAAACAACTGAATGGTTTTTAATAAAACCCTTTACAAAATATAGCTTATACATCGAATAAAACATAGGTTAATTTATAAAGATATTGTGTTTCCAAATATAACGATAATTTGGGGAAAAAAAAATTGCCATCTGAAAAAGTCCCCGACAGCAAAATCTATCTTTTTTTTGTGAAGCAAAACTTTTCCCCCATTTTTTTTCAACGAACCAAAAACGCGCGCTCGTTTTAAATTTATTCCTTTGATCAGTGTAATCCAATTTTTAATTTCATAATAAAACATATCGAAGGAAGAGGTGGTGTGGCAAAAATTTTAACATGAAATAAATACAAAAAGAAATAATATTAAAAACCATCCCAAATAAATTATTTTCTTTTAAATTTTCCAAAATTTGTAACAATTTACTTTTTTTTGACGAGATATCTTAGGGAAAGGGGTTTTCAAAAATCGACTGACAAAGAGTTACAAGTTAGTTATAAATAAAAAAAAATCCCTTTTTTTCACTTTTTATCTAAGACTTAAAATTTAAAAATATTTAAATATGTTGTTTTTATGTTCTGCTGAGATATGCAAAAGTTTTTGTTTTAAATTTTAATTCATAAAATTAACTCATTAAAAACTTCTTTATCCTTCAACTGATTGTTTTTTTTTTCAATTTTCCCTCGGGAAAAACGGGGTTTCCCCTAAAATTATCCTATATCCCTTCAAAGTTCTATGCTTGTCTTTCTTGGATTTATTTTGTTATTTCTTATTAAAATTTTATCAGTTCTTGGAGTAGTTTTTCGCTTTAGCCCACATTTTTCTTTTCTTTTCGGAGACGATGATCCAGGATTTTGAAATGTTGTTACAATTCTTGAAACAGTTCTATCACACTAACTGCCACAGTTATATCTCTCAGTCTTAAAAGTGTGTTCATTGAGGGGGATTTATAGTAGAATGGTTCCTCGGAGTAATATACATCTTTGAACAAGTAAAAGTAACACGTCTTATACAGAACGTAAAATTGAAATTACCAGCTGCCCCAATGAAGGGCTCACAACTGAGCTCCTGATACACTAAAATGAATAAATTATAGTCAAAGTAGATCTGTCTGTCACTCTACCTATAGGCAGATATAACGTGTTTGTGGTCGTCCGGGGCATCACTAGTAATCACATACCAACTCAATCAAGAAAAAAATGCTTGTCCCAATTTATTCGAACAATATAGTTCTATGGTACATTTCTCTCGAGTAAATGCGACTTTACATGGAAATCATTTTATATTCTGTTAAACCACTTTATATTCATTTTTTGGTGTAACAGTATTTTATTTTCAAGGCATATTTAAATACAATTTAATTAAAATTATAAAATTAATACACAGTTTAAAATATAAACAATCAATTTCCCACCTTTAGCGGCTGTGAATGTTATCAAATGGTGACTGGTCTGCGACAGAAAAAAGGGTGGGTAGCACTGTTGTTAAAATACTGATAATCAAATTTAATAAAATTGCAAATATTAAAAGAATAAATCAAAGCTAAACTTTTTTAAACTATCACTTAAAAAAAAACATCACAACTATTATATCTTTCAAATCTTAAAATGTTTTAATGTACATTTTACAAAAAAACAAAAAAAAGATTAATATTTGCATAAAATAAATTATTGTTTACTGTTCAAGGAGTATTTTTAAAGTATGCTGCAAATTTAATGAAGTTTTGTCAAGCTTTTTTACGCTTATTATTTTTACACAATTTTTAAAATTTGAAATATTTAAGCTCAAATGAGTGTTGAATAAAAAGCTTTCAGCACAAATTACGTGTTCTGTTTTTTCTTTCTTTCTGTCTTTTGTAAAGCGAATAATTATTCATATTTTACGTCAAAAAATAGCTTATTAATTCTAAGTTTTTTAATAATTAATTATCGTTACTATATTAGGTTAAAGAGTGATTATTTACTTTTATTTTTACCATACTACACTCGCTTTGTAAAATTTTTATTAGCTCTCCTTTTCTTTTTCGACTTACGTCAGTTATTTTCTTTTACGTTATTAATTTGTCAAAGAAATTAAAAGATTATGTAATACGTATTGGCAAACGCTGACATATTTTTCTGCTTTGAATTAATTTCTTTTTGTTGCCATATGTACTAATCCTTTTATTACGTTAATTATTTTCCCGCCTTTAAAAAAAATATGGCAACGTTCATGAAAAAAAGAAAAAGTGGGTTCCTAATTAATCGAATTGGATTAAGAAAAATATTTTATAAATATAATTATTATTTGTCATACTTCATTAATTTGAAAATGTTGTAGAGGTAAATAAACTATTTTATTTTTTAATTTTAAGATAAAACTTATATATAAAACAAATTATAGCACGTAAAATTTCGATTTATATATAGAAAAATTTTCTTGAAACATTTCAAATGCACAAGCACAAATATTTTTTTAAAAATATTAGAAATTCTTTTTTTATTTATTTATTTTGCGCTGTCTTCAAGACATAATCAAGATTAAAAATGAGAGATATACAGAGATACGAATATTCGTCTTTGAAAGAATCTAAAATTCATGATTTAAAATTCGAAAATATTGAAAGAAAAAGGTTAAAAGCAAAACCGATACAAACTTTATTGGATTAACTACAACGATATGGTGATTCTTTACGAAACAAGCAAAAACTGGAAATATGAAGACAAAATACGATGTAAAATAAAAAATGAGAAAAGAAAATATTTATTTCGAATATAAGAATTAGATTATATCTTTCTTTGCTTTCAAATTTTGTTCTACCGAATACCGCAATCGAAATTTTGATACATATTTATTTATTTATTTTTGTCAGAATTACTTTTTGTTCAGATTTCTTTATTTGAATTGAATTTCTTATTCGAAATATCCATATTGTTTTAAATAATAGAGAGCAGAAGAAAAATACTCTTAACTGCAAACGATATTTTTCCTTTGAAAAATTGTTCCAAAATTAAAAATACTGTGTGTGTGTCATATCATCAAATAAAATTTCATCAAAAAAAGGAGAAAAACCACAGCTTCTACAAAAACTTACAAATATGAGTTATAAAATATTTACTATACATATATAAAAATAGTTTTCACACCTAAATATTAATTTATTCATGGAATATCCGATTTATACAGCTTTTCTCCCCAAAGAATTTACGTTTTTCTTATATTTTCATTATTTATAAGTACCAATAAAAAGTATGAGAACAGAAGAAATATATTATTTATTTACATTTATTTATTTATTATTCTATTTAATTTATTAATTACTTCTTAATAATTAATCATACAACCAACCTTCTTCTGAAAAAATTAATCACACTGCTTCTATCGTGATATATTATTTTTTTTCCAATAAAGTTTTTTTATCAAATATCTTTTTTTTAGTTGAACTGTAGGGATTTTAAAGTAAAGTCTTGTAATTGTTCTAGCCCAGTATTGTGTTTGATTGTTCAAATTTAGTTGCTACAAATAGATATACCTTTCAAAATATTCGGTTTAAACAATAAATAGGACAACCTTTGCTTTCCTTAATTTGGTTTGAATCAATAACATTGTGACGGGTCTTTACGCGACCTTCTTGCTAATCCTCTCGGGGAATTTTTGGTCTAGCATTCGCGTTTAATTCACAGCCATCCCTCTCAAGAAGAAACCCTGATATCTAGATTAGTTAGAGTACATAAAGTCAGAGTTTGGTAATTGTAAGGAAGAAGGAGCGGAGAATCTGTTGCAGCGTAACGAAGGTGATATTTAATTGATTTACACAACGTGAGTAAAAACGGAGTTTGCCACTGAATAAATTAGAGGATTGAGAATTTATAGTCTTAGATTGATTAGGTTAAATTGAACTGTTTACTTGCGCTTATTCACGTAGGGTTTGTTGCTTTCTTTGCATCACTTCTGGCATCCTTGCGTTTAACTTTGGGGTTGATTAGTGGTTGAATAATAATAAATAATAGTTTTATGGGTTTCTGGTCATGCTTTTTTTTTCCTCCCCCCCCCTTGGTGGGAGGATGAGGGAGCGATTTTGAAGGGTCGCTCATAACAGGTTATAAGTTTTCAACAATTACTTATATGTGTCTTTATCAGATAGTACTTTATTTTCAGTAAATATTATTTTATTCTCAAAAAAATGTGAAGTTTGTCATTCATTTTATAAACTCATTTACCCATTTTTTTGGGTTTAAATCTAATGTAAAAATTTAAGGGTGAAAATAGCATAGGGAAAACAAAAATAAATATAATTATTCCCCTCAAAAAGATGAATAGCTACATTCTCCATTTTAAATTAATTAATTTTAAATTAGTTAAATTTTTACTTTTAAAAATCATATTTAAAATTATCAAAAAGTTTTGAAAGTTAATTATAGCTGAGCTCTTTTACAAAATAAATATATCGCATTTACTCGAATCTAAGCCGCCATCGATTCTATATATATATATATGTAATAAACCAACACCGGCCAACGCAACATATTGATACACACACACACACACACATATATATATATATATATATATATATATATATAAACCACACCCCAAATTCTCTACAGGTTTTTGAAAGTTCATCAATATATGATACCTTATAATTTTTTTAAAAAATTAAGGAGAAGTAATAAATTAATAATTTATTTATTTCACCACTATTAAAAACTTTCAAATACATACATGATACCTACAATTACTCTAACCGTCAGTATCATGTTTTAAAAATTATTCGTCGCTCCCTTTGTCACAGCTGACTTCGAAATCGGAGCAGGCGTCATCATTTTTTCACATGGTGTCATCTTCCGCGCATCCAATACATTTGTTATGTAACATTTTTAAAAAAAGAATGTATTATAAAAGAAATTAAAAGAATTATTAAAGACCGTTCACACAATATTTACAACAAAAAATTATATCATTTTGTGTACGCCAGCCATAGACGTATATTTGTTTCCTCCGTATCAAATTTTCAGTGACCGCTGCTCTGTTACCGTTTTTTTTCTGCATATAAAATTGCTTCCCTTTTCATATTTGCGTCAAAGTTAACTCATCTTGACGCTATTACCGATATCTCTGATGTTTAGGGGATTATAAGAAAGAATGTATAAAAAAAAATTCCTAAATAGGAGTAGACAACGATGTTTGGGTTACACCAGTGTTTCTCAAACTGTGGGGCGCGCCCCCTTGGGGGGCGTGACAACTCTACGAAGGGGGCGCGAGCATATTGAAAAGTCGAAAACATAGGATTATTTGGAAAAAAATTAATTTACTGAAATTAAACAAACAAAATACAATCTAACATAATAAAAAGTGAAATACACATTTATACTGGTATATTACACTTATAAATGTATCAGTGCTACACAATGTATTTTATAATTAATTTAACAATACTAAGTTAAGAACGTTTAAATGACCCAATGGGATTGTCATATATAAAATTATACACAAAAAGTTTTTTTAAAACTCTTATCTTGATAATTTGTATGGTTTATAATAAGCCCTTTAATTGCCAAATAAAAGTTACGCTAGTAGCATCCCAATGCCAACCGTTTTCCATACGGTTTCGTACGTATAAGATATATAAGGGGAGAGGAATAAAGAAGCAAATAATCTGAAATAAGCAAATCCTTCGCTAACATTGTCAAGGTCCTTTATTGCATTCCAAAATTCTAGGGATAGTAGTGCACAGAAAAGATCGTGCTTCGGAAAGACGTATATATACGTCAGGGAGAATTAATGCTTTGGCTGAGCGAGACATTTATATACGCCAGTGGCACCTAAGAAGTTAAAGTCGTATCGTATTTTTAGCATCAAACTATAGCATTATTGAATTCAATACATTGTTATTGTATGGGGGGGGCGATGAAAATCAGGATTGAATATTGGGTCGCGAGTATTGAAACTTTGAGAAGCACTGGGTTACACTGAATAGATTCAAGTGGCCAGAATGTACGATTACATTTTTCCTTTTGAAAGAGATGGAAACACAATTTTCCCATCCAACAAATGTTTTGCCTTCGATTGTAAGCCGCACTCGATTTTCAGTAGCACTGGAAAGATAGTGCGGCTTAGATTCGAGTAAATATGGTATATACAGTATTATGGAAAGTTTGGACCCTTGCCGAAATGGTATTGTAATCATACAGATGGTTTGCAGGCAAAGTGGGAATAATCCTAAGTGGGAAGTCTTTTACAAATGCTAAGTTAAAGTGGTTTGGGTGACAAATTTGGTCATCAAATTTGATTTGACGACAAAAAACAAATATCTCTTGAACAACCTAGAAAAGTCTCAGATGATTATTAGACGACAAGGCTTGAGAAAGTCATAGAAGCTTCTTTCCAGCATATATAAGGAAGATGCAGGGAAACAACTTTGGCTTTGATTGATGATTGATTGAATATTAACGTCGTACTGTTCAGCTACACGAGGCCTTTTGGCGACGGACTACGTAATTCTGAACCATGGACAAGTGACGTGGACGACACCTGAGCTGGCACCCCCCTCTCCTAACTACCACACCAACGGGAGGGCGTTTCAGCTCGACAGATTTAACGTGCATCGCTGCCCTACACGGCGGGTCTTTAGTGGTACTGGGCTCGAACTCGTGACAAGGCAAGCCACGGTCCGATACCTATACCACTCGGCTACCGTGGCCACAACAACTTTGGTATCAAACATTTGATAGCTACTATGGGTTTCAATGTTTAATGATTACGGATTTGAATTGTAATGCTCTTATATGCTTTGTGATTTTTGAATCAGTGCTATTGTGGATTTATACGTGTGTGTTAATTGTTTCCTGTTTTGAGGAAAGTCTATTATAAATACTTAGGACCCTACTTGTTATCTGCGTAGACCTTTCTACATTTGAAATCTGATATAGTATATACTTTGTGTATTTGCTTCAGAAAAAGTATTTAGGCTCCTTTTTTTAAAAATATTTCCTCGAAAATATTATCTATCAGTTTTACTCTTTCATTGAATGTAACATAAAATGACTTTCCTTTTTAAAATTTGTGATTTTTAAAACACTACAACAGCTTTGTTCTAACACTTCCATTTCAATAATATTTCTTGTGCCATTTTTTGGCATGAGGTTCATTCCATAAAATTTTATAAATCTGTTAAAAAATACATTTTAATGGAATGCAAGTTTAAACGTTAATTTTGTGTTTATGCAATTTATGAATCGTTTAAGCATCATAAAAATGCTTCCTGCAATGACAATCGGATATTTTTTTGTCAGCAATTCATTACAAGAAACACTTAAAACTTCTAAAAATCACTAAAACGCTTTTAAAATTCTATCCAACTGCTCTCTAACTGATTTTTACGAAGATTCATGCTTCGAAAATTCCTCGATTGGCACGCGAAACTCTGAAAGCGCTTAAATCACACAAGTACATGGTGAACATCTGGATTTCAAAGAGAGAAAAAATAAATAAAAAGTAAATGATTTTAAATGAGAAAACATCCGTTAAACAATGATATGAAAACCGTTACTAGCAAAGAGCAAACGATATTTTGAAAAATAAGAGTAAAAAAAGATAAATTTTTTGGAGAATGTATATATCAGAGCAAAATACACAATTTCCATTTTTACTCAAATAAATGGATTTTTTGTTGTTTATTCTATAACGCGCTAAGAGAGACTGGATTTCACAAATGCTATAAAAATAAGTTGCCTGTATTTAGTTCCTTTACTATTATAATAAATATGGTAATACGTGTACGCGTATGAATGCTATTCTAAATATTCTAGATATTTGTTATTAAAACAAGTCATTTGTAGTTCGTACTAACAACCGGATAACGTCAAACTTAGAAAAAAAATTTTGGAAATATAAGTAAAAAGACACAAAGAAAAAAAACTTATAACTTCAAACATTTTCGATACGGAAAATAAAACACTATTGAACACTGTTGGCCATTATATCTGAATTTTATTTCTTGTACATGTACATTATTATGAAGCAAGACATTATATTAAATTTACAGATGCTTTAATGTAAACAGAGTACCGAAATTAATACCTTCACCAGCCACCTCTGGTAGCAATAACTGCTCAAATTCGACAGAGTATCAAATCGATCAGAGCTTGGGTGATACAAGGGTCATTCAAGTGGAACATCGACATAAATAACGCATGGGGTATTCGCCATTCAGCTTCGAAATGGCAGAGTAGCCCAGCTGGAGAGATAACGAAAACGCTTCGAACGCATGGATTTCAAGAGTCAACTTAGCTGTTTTCAACCAGGGACGTCTTAAGACATGGACCAACTGGGCCCAGGGTCTCGCCCTCGGTGGGGGACTCGTTTCGTTCTCGACTCTGTCTTAATAAGATGATGATCAGGATAATTTTAATGGTCAAATATTATTCCCGTACATGTGCTCCGAAAAACAAGAAATTTCAAACTGCATGTTAACTGGCAAAAGTGGTAAGACTATATTATTACGTGGTGACCCATGTCCATGTCTAGGCCTAGGCCTAATACCATAAACTAGCATTCAACTCGTTTAGTCGAAATGCGGCCATCGGTCGAACTGTTTTATGCCTAGGTTTTTAAGATTGTGAGTCGTGCACATTTGTTTGTTTCAAATTACCGTTTGAAAGAGTATTTGACAATGCATGGGTCCAAAGAGTCTTAAGACATCCCTGCTTACAACAATCATTTGTAATAGCAGAGGTGTGTGTGATGAGTACATCTAAATAATAAAAGAGAGGCGTTATTCAACTTTTATGAAAAAAGATACAACAATTGGTCGTCGCATTCAAGTCGTGTATGGGAAAGCATAGTACAAAAGATGCATTGTGCTCATGTGGTGGGCCCAATTTTGAAGTGGTTAGCAAAATATGGCGCACTTCGCTCTTCCTGGACAGAAACACGTAATCGATGGCGAATCAATTTCTCGTGTATACGCTGGCGAAGGAGAATCGCCATTTAACTTCAAATGGATTGTCAACTTCTATAAACATTAGCATGGAATTCAAACGCACTATCATGCGCTGGGGCAAAAGAAAGTTTATGCTCAGTGGGTGTCCCTAAATTTCTACAGGTAGCATAAAAAGTAATGCATAGGGATATGCTTCGAAAATTTTATCAGCTATTGGAAGAATAGGAATCCATTCTTAAAATGCATTGTGGCTATAGTTGGCTGGGTTTCCAAAGAAGGCTCAGTCTGTTGTGACTGGAAAAGTCTTGTCAACCCTTTCGTGGGCCATTTACTTCTCTTTTGAATTTCTCGCAGTTTTCTTTTATATTTTATTAACAATTAAACAGTAGCATTTAAGGAAGTATATTTTATTTTGCCAAATTTTATGTTTACATTTAAATTTTAGGGTTGGGAAGAATACTTCCCAAGGAACCATACACTGTCATAAAGAAAATTGATTTTAATGGTGATTATTTGCCATGAAAAGAAGAGAAGCATGTTGCAATACACAAGGGGACATCACATTTTGCATACATGTAGCAGGCCCTCTTTCCTCATCCCTTTTTGCTACACTTCCTACATCGTGTTTTGTTGGAAACCATCTTTGGCATTTGATTTCCCACACTGGCTAAGTGCATAGAATAATTTTTTTAGCACTACGATCGTTCAAACTATTTCGTTTTTGAAAATTTGACCCCTCCCCCGCCTTTGTTCAAAAGAAGAAATAGTGCCACATAAGTAGCTGCCTAACGAACTAAATATTCTAATTTTTCAAAAATACAAATTGTACATGGCTTTTATGTATGATGCAATAACATTTTTGCATTTCTCTATAGGACCTATTACTTATTATTCAAATTAGACAGTTACTCGCACAAAATGTGCAAAACTGTATAAGAAATAAGTAAAAAAATAGTTACAATAAAAACAATACCTTCCTTATTTGTTATCTAAACATATCATTTATGAGATAAATATTCCACTTTTTTCTAATATAGTGTACAAATTGCACCAGGCTTTTATATGACACAAAAGCACTTTCACATTTCAACCATTATTCATTATACAATATTAGATAGTTACTGCTCAAAATATATACAGAAATATACGAAATAAGAAAGAGTTATTACAATAAAAACAGTATTTCAGTCACATTTGCGATAACATCGACGAGGAACAGAAATGTCACAGCGAATCAGGTGTCATAGCAGAACAAATTTCACACAACGTTTTCAAACTTTCAAAACAGAAGTGCTAATTCTATTCCATTGATCGAACAATATATAGAAGCACAAAAATGAAGCAGGAATTAGTCTTCTCATCATTATAATAGAAAGGCCAATATATTATAATGGGTTTTGTGCTTCCCACAGGTGTATTTTGTAAGACCATGTAGATGGCAAGTAATCTCTCTCTCTCTTCCCAAGGCCCACGAAAGGGTTAAGGCAATTCTTTGATATCCAGGAATTATAGATGTTGGAGTGAATACCCCTCAGAGACACATCAATGCTCAATGCGCTGTTACTACACTTAACAAAACCGTCGAAGTGACATTAAAAGAAGCAGCAAGGTCACCTAAACGCAAATTAAGACTATATCTACTTGACTGATGTCAATACTAAATACTTAATAAATATAGAGTTCAAAACTTTGTTTTCGAAAATTAACTGTTGCTGTTTTAAAAGATTTTAATCTAATAGAATATTGTAGTTTTCTCCAGAGAAGTTGAAACTACTTAGTGAGCAAAGAATATTTATAGGATCAGTTGAACTGTGATTTAAAGGCATAAATGGATAATTTTCATGATATTTAGTGTCACTTAGATTAGAATACAAGTATACAATTGTTTTATAAGGACATTTTGACAAAAAAAATTATTTAAATTCAAAATTTCGGCAAAAAATGACTTAGAATAACCTTTTCTCAAAAAGTTCTCCTTTTGTGAAAAATGCTTCTATTATAATAATAGTTTGCCTGTATATAGCTCAGACCTCTGTACAGAGGCTCAACTAGAATTTTTGAAATATATAACTTAGAAGTGGGTTTATCGATATTTTACGACAACAGAGGGGAAGCAATTTTAAGAAAAAAACGCCAATAATTATTTAAATTGGTGGTAACTCTGAAAATAATGTGAATTTTTCAAAATTCTAGTTGAGCCTCTGTACAGAGGTCTAAGCTATATACAGGCAAAATATTATTATAATAGAAGCCTTTTTCACAAAAGAAGAACATTTGGGAAAAAATTATTCTAAGTTAATTTTTTGCCAAAATATTGTATTTAAATAAAAAAAAATTTTCAAAATGTCCTTAAAACAATTGTATACATGTATTTTAAACTAAGTGACACTAAATATCATGACAATTATCCCTTTATGCGCTTTTTTAAAATCACGGTTCCGAACGTAGTCGGATACCGTAACTCGATATTCAACCAAGACACAGAATTACAATGATTGTTGTCAGTAATGTATTAACAGATCCATCACAAAACATTATTTTCAAAACTGTGATGTAAGTAGCATTAATAATTAATTGTATAACAATCAAGATAATAAAACAACATCTTTTAATAAACTTTTGATAATATTCAAGACGTCTTATTACGTACTTCGATTCAGCTTCAATCACATTGCTCACTCATCCTGCGTATTCAATGTAACGTCACAGTTCAAAATATATGGCAAGGGGGATTCAGCGTTTATAGAATGATATAAACCTTCCTGAGACAAATATAACTTTTATTCTTCACTTATTCAATACCCACATCATTATTGTATTACCTTCAGGCAGATGTTCACAGAAATAAACAAAACAAAACAAAAATGTTCTATTACAACAATTACGTATAACCGTTGAAATCAGTCTTTATATCCAAGTTCAATTTTACTAGAAAAGGACTGGTCACGATTACTTGATCAAGATGAAATTTTATGTTATTGACCCCCAAATTGCGAGAATTGAAATATTACCTGCTGGTGTTAGAAAAAATAATAAAAATAAGAATAAGTCGTTGAAGAATATGTGTAAGTGCGGGAATAAAAAATGAACACCTTCGTCATTTTGCGTAATTTTAAAACGTACTGAGCATTTTGCTTCACGAACCGTTGGCCTTCTTCTCCTAAGGTTGCGGATTCGACCCCGACCCGTGGCCGTGGTAGCCGAGTGGTACAGGTATCAGACCGTGGCTTGCCTTGTCACGAGTTCAAGCCCAGTACCACTAAAGACCCGCCGTGTAGGGCAGCGATGCACGTTAAATCTGTCGTGAGCTGAAACGTCCTCCCGTTGGTGTGGTGTGGTAGTTAGGAGAGGGGTGCCAGCTCAGGTGTCATCCACGTCACTTGACCATGGTTCAAAATACGTGGTCCGTCGCCAAAAGCCCTCGTATAGCTGAACTGTGCGACGTTAATATTCAATCAACCAATCGACCCCGGCCCCAAGTCGGTGGATTTTCATGATGCAGAAAATCGACAGCAGCCATATCGTATGATTATACGGCATGTAAAAGACCCCTAGAGTCTGTTTGGCTTTGGTGCTCTCGGCAAAATTAAATCCTACAACAGATTCGCCTCGTCAAGAGCTTAGGTGCCTCCCTCTAAGGAGGAAACTGGGCATCAAAATTACTAGCGGTAATTGGTATCGCTTATATGGTGTCGCGCTAAAAATTGATACCAGCTCCAGGGGAATGCTTAGGTGCCTCCCTCTAAGGAGGAAACTGGGCATCAAAATTACTAGCGGTAATTGGTATCGCTTATATGGTGCCGCGCTAAAAATTGATACCAGCTCTAGGGGAATGTGTTAAGTCTGCAAAGGTTAAAATACCAATGCGCAGCCCCATTAGAAAAAAAATATTTTCTCAGGAAACACTCGCACGTATTCTTTTTTAATTCCATTCTCAATCACCTGACATTTTCACAAACTCGGGCACTCTTCGATCCACATTAGGCCGAATTTTCGGAAATCCACTGTATTTGCAATTGATTTCATTTTAAATCTGAATGAACTGAATAATAATAATAACAATAGACAACGATAATTTATAAGGATTCTAGAAAGACACAATAGCAAAAAAAAAATTTATTTTTAACTACAAGAGTGTGTATGCAACTTTTATGAAAAGAATTTAAGTAAAATTTACCTGTGTGTGGGGAGGGGAACATCGTACTTATTAAAAGCTTTGCTAAAAGCTTTCGTAACGAAATAATGTAAAATATTCATTGGTTTTACCACATTTACTTGGTTACTATGACAACAGAAGTGGCATAATTAAAATCAGTCACTTGATTGAAATAACTGGATTACTGTTGTTACGCAAATCAGAGTTGAGTTGTTTTAATACAACTGATTGAGCCTTTTGCAATATTCCTACAAATATCTCTGATTTCGAGAGTATTTAGTATAGCAGCGATTGAGAAATTCGATAATAACATTGCAAAGAGTAAAACGTTATTAATTCAAAAATATAATGTGGTGGTGGGGGTTAACACTTCATGAGATTTTTGAGGGTTCAAAATATAATTTTAATAAAATTAGGTCATCTGAAATTTTTTCAAAGAGATAAATTGAAATTATTTCAGAACAACTTCGAATGGTGCTCTCAATTTTTCCGATGTCTACGCAAAATGCAATTATAAAAAGGGAAATAAGAAGTAATAATTTTGTATTCGATGATAACTCTGTATCCTCAATGCATATATAATCTAAAAGTCAATTGCATATTAAATCAAAACAAAATGCAGTTCTAATTTTGTATTTATAAACACATTTCTGCAGTTTTAAAACAAATCTTTCCAATATTATTAAACACAAAATTTATGGTAGAACAGTGACTGAAGTAGAACTGTTGGCTCACGCCTTAAGCCGTCCCAGTGGATAACACGTACATATCACAGTTTAAGCATCATTGGTAAAAACTTGAAGAATATTAAGATATCGAGCAACTGCACAAACAGCCTAATAGGAGCATCAACAATGTGGAAATAAAAAAAATAAGCATATAAGAATTTGAATTTGCACCCATTCAGAACGGTAATTCTTGAAGGGCAAAATTAGAGAAAAAATAAATTATAGTTTTAAAAAACTAAAAAACACGCTTTTATAGTGAATCGAACTAAGAAAAGTAAAAAAATAATTCTTAATATAAGAATAAAATAATTAACGAGAAAATTAATGTCATTGGGGTAAAAGCGTGGGGTGCTCTATATTAATTGTTAAAATTTCTTACTCTAGTTCTCTATTCCGAAATGCTGAGTTAGTGTAAAAATGTAGTACAAAGCACCCAAATCAGACGCTAAATCTGGAAATGGGATCTGGAATTAGTCGCCAAATTTGGAAATGGTACATGGAATTAGTCGCCAAATCTGAAAAAAGTATATGCAATAAATTGCCAAATCTGGAAGTGGTATATGGAAGTAGTCGTCAAATCTGAAAATCGTTATTCCAGATGATACTGATCAAGACAATGAAACAAAATTATGAAAGTATTGTACTGTCATAAGTTCTTGACAAGTGTGCAAATTTTCGAATTAATCTGACCTTTTAAAGCGGGTAAAAATCGAGTTCAAAATTCCTTTACATACAAGTGAAACTTATAAAAGTATGTTAATAATAGGAAGGCGATTTTGTGATTAAATTCAGTTTGAACAGGAGACCATAGATAAATCATTTTTAATCGATCATACACGTGGCTTCCTTCAAACTGGTGGGTTATATATATATATATAATTTAAACTTGTTTGTTTATTTAGAAAAGAATAATTAGACTTTATTGGCGACAACACTCAATATATACACATGAAAAAAATGTTACACAAATGTCAGTTTTATTGGTCTTTTATCTATTTTTGATGCATTATGAAAAAGACGAAATTGATAAGAAAAGACCGCAACCTGTTTTGAAAATGTGGTGGTAAAAGGTTACTAGCGGGAATATTCCGTTTGGAGTCTTTTGTATCATTCTTGGCGACTTTTCATTTGCGCTGAGGAAACGGTGAAGTACCAGAATAGTTTTTAAGAAGATAATAGATCAAAATAATATTGCAAAAGACCATTTTTCAAGCCTAATGTGAATTTAATCCAACATGACTGAAAGTTTCGGCTGGACAATTGAATTGTAGAAAATACTGTGTGTGTGGAATTTTTTGTATGGGAAAACGATCAATGACTATCTTAAAGAATAAATAGAACAAGAACATCAATATGAAGAGGCTGTGATATTTTTACAGAAACCGGAACAAAAGAAAACTGCAAAGAATTCTCCCTCAAAAAATAAAAAAAAGTCTAAATTTTGAGGGGGAAAGTGATCTAAAGTCACCGAAACACAAAATATATGTTTGGCTATCGAAAACGAAAAATGAAGGAGTACAAATATATTTCTTTTTTCTGTTTTATTTTTATCATTGTGGTTCACAGAGTTTTCATCAAACTATTCAAAATACTTCAAAAATTCATGTCGAACTTTTAAAAGAAATTTTAACTTCTTTTTCTTAAAAAAAGCAAACGAATTAAGTACATTATCAGCATCGATAAGAAATATTTGAAGTACCGTGCCAAATTACGTCTAAATTTTATTAATAACTTAAAGTTATTTTTCTTCTGAATACAAATTTAACAGGAACGACAACTGATTTTAGGTGAACCTTTTATGACGTCCCTTACGGCAATTGTTCTAAAAACAATTTGCATTCTATTTCGCATTATATTTTTATTCGAATATAATCAAAAACGGTAATAACGTCAAGCAACTTTTAGGAAGCCCATTAACGTTATGAATTTCTTAAAAATAACTACACTAAAAATTTTCATAATGATATATATATCAAACCATACAATTTATATAATAGGAAGAATAAAACAAATTATATTTCTAGAATTTTAAGTTCCAATAATTTATTCTAAATGTTACTTTTTCAGTTAGTTGTTTTTGTCTTTGATTTTAAAACTTCTCTCGTATAATTTTAAATAAAACTTGATTAGACTTCGTTTTCTTAATAATATTTTTTATACATGGCATTATGCGTTTTTCTTCTTTATGGTAAATTTCTAATTATTAGACTACAGCGCACTTAAATTACGGCATTGGCTCTTGATATAAACTATGAATGGTGCATGATAATAAATATATGATAATATTAATATAAATATATAATAATATATGGTATAAATGATATAAATATGATATATGATATAAATATATGATAATATTAATATAAATATATAATAATATATGGTATAAAATGAATAAATATGATATATGATATAAATATGATATATGATATAAATATATGGTATATGATAATTCATGAAAAAAAAATGGTGCATTTCATTTTTTATTCTATTTTTTAGATCTATACTATTTAAAACGTTATTCTTTATAAACTTTATTGACAAAAATGCAACGTTACTTTTAAAAAAGTATATAGAAGCAATCTATCTAATTCATTATTTTTTTCACCATAATTTGAATTGCTCATACTTTTTGCAAACTTACTATTGCAAAAAATATACAGTAAATGTCAATAAAAGCGAAATATTTTAATTTTTCTCACCACAAAATTAAAATTATTACGTTCTAGGAGAAAATTCTGCAGTTGATTATAATTCACTTAAATTTGATCAAGAAATAAAATACAACCATTGAGCATTTCATTCCTCTAACACTTTTTGACATTTTCTCTTTCAAATAAATAACATGAAGTTAAACCAGATTAATACTTACATTTTGATTGTAATTGTTCTTGAAATGTAATATATTTACTATATAAATCTCATTCGATTTAATTTATTAATCAAAAATCATTTACCATAACGATTTATGATTACCAGTACGTGATAATATGGCATTTTATCATGCCATAATATCACATATTTGGTACGATATGAGCTTTATAAGGCTATTACAGTAATTATTGATAAAAGTTTGAAACAACGAAGCTTCAAGTCTAAAAAATGGCATTAAATTGAAAGATTTGAATAAAAATTTAAAGAAACAAAATTCATGCAAAGAGCTATTTATTTTACTGTAACATAGAAAATATTTAAACGAAATTATTCAGATTCTAGCTACAGCTAACAAAAAATTCACCTAAAAGCGATACGTTAAAAACATAATGAAAGCTGTATCACATTTGAAATAAATCAGAAATCTCTTTCTAGCTTTAAAGGAAAAAATACTGCAATCAAGAAGAAATTTTCTGGATGTTCCCGTTTCGGATCAAAAATTTCTATTTAAATTGATCATGTGACTTACATAAAAAATGTGCAGCAGCTGGACAAATAATTCCCGTATGTCTGTGCAAAAAATTATCAAAATCTAATACATCTTTTATTTTCCAATAACTTGGAAATCGTCTTAAGAGAAAATTTCACTATTAATAACTTCTCTAATATATTCAATTTGAAATTTTGCTTAAATCCTAAAATTTAGACTTATTTTTATTTTAAAAATACAAAAATCTGGAGAGTATTAAGTATCTCGGAATGATATCAGCCATATCGTTTAATAAATTAAACCTTTTAAACAAGGATTTTTACATCTGAAATATTAAAAAAATGAAATACTTCGAAACAAACGTTCTCTTCTCCGTATTTGACCTACAATGTTAACAGATTGAATAGATTTGTAAACATGTGTAAGTAAATCGAATTTATAAACCACCTGCAAATCGACAAATCGAATAAAAAATAAAAATAAAAAAAAACGGCATTTTTTTTCAACGCATAGCACAAAAACTTAGGGAAACAATCTTTTAGAATTTGTCAGTATACCATACGTTAAAAAAATGGATAAAAAAAATTAAGAGTTCGTAATCAGAAGATAAAAACGCAGATGTTCAAAGAGACAAAATAACATATGTATATTCTTATGAGAATAGAAAAAGAAACCGGATTTTTATTTAAAATTTCAAAAATTAGAAACAAATTTAATATTTGTACAGGCTTCAACTGATTAAGTGAATAGATAGTATTCAAAACTAGTTTTTAAAAGTTCTAAAACCAAATTTGTATTTGTACGATGTGTATTAAAAGTGATTCTACTTTTTACACTCATTCACACATAATAATCTTACTTCTTAAACTGTCATTTGTCACCTAACGGTTAGAGTTTTGTAACTATTCAATAATAAATTTAGTTGATATTGTATAACTGTGCATAGTTTCAGAACTTGGTTATTTCTTTAAAAAAATTCCTCAACGCAATTTCCCGCAATTTATTAAGCATACTGAAATGAAGAAACACCAAAAGAAATGAACATCAATTTTTTTCGATAGCAGCCAGTTTTTAAATTTGAAATCCCTATTAAAAAATTAAACTGTGTTTAATTTAAAGTTCTCAGAATAAATTAGTTTTCAATGATAAAATGTTCATATGTAAAATTCTAAAAAAAACAAGAAGGAGAAAAATATATTACTTGTTCTGTTTTTTGGTTTTTTTTTTCATCATAATTTAATTATACCTAGAGCATCTGAATTTTTCCTCTTTTTTCATAAATTAAAATTTAAATAAATACATTCATAACTTTCATACACTTAAGAATTCCAAATATTTATTGTCATAATATATTATCGTTTGATGTCTTGTTGTTTTTGACAACTGAATTAAAATACATCTACTTGTGTGTGTGTGCGTAATTCTTAAAAATAAATTTTCGTCTTATATTCCCCATGTTTCTATTTTTAAATACTCATTAAAAGATGGAATTTTAACAAGAAAATTATGTCATATTCACACTATTTCTATGTAATACATCATCACCATTTAGAAAAAAAAATTCCTCTAAAGTTTAATAATGCGCTCGTATAGAATTTTTCAATGACAATAGAATTTAAATTAGAAAAAAAATACACTTTTATAATTTAGCTAAAAAACAAAAGCGATTCTAAAACTTAAATTCAAACGGTGAAAAATACCAGATAAAATAAAATAATTTAAAATATTTTTTGGTTTTTTTTAATATGCTATGCTGTAGAAGTTCGAAAAAGCTGGTGAGAGATTTAGATGTTTCTTTCGTATGTTTTAAAATTATTGAGAAAAGTCATCAATTATTACTTCGACATTTCTTATGTTGAAAATCAACAAAATTAATTACTTTATTTAATTTTTACACACAATTTTTTTTATGAGGATTTATTTTACTTCTTCGCTACAAAATAAATAGAACACATATAACATATTTTTCCCTTTAACTCACAAACAAATATTTATTTATAAAAAAATTCCAGCAGCGAGAGAGAGAGAATAATTTATGAATTTTATACCAAAATACAATTATGTTTCATTTTATTAAAATTAAACTAACAGATGAAATAATAAGGGGAAAATTTATAATAACATTATAACAAAGTAACAGCGCAAAAAATATTTCGCAACCTGTCACGCCATACTCATTCCGGTCGGACCGAACAATTAATTAAGCCGACATATTTTCAGAAAAGTTTTGAAAACATAACAATCTGAAGGAAAACGTCAGCACTGCTAGAAAAGGTGGGAAAAACTACGTTATCGACCAAATCTCGCCAAAGCGACAACTGTTGACTAGGAGCAACATATGGCAAAAACCAATTCACAGGTGCGAACGGCGATCATTTTAACTATTAGAGCAATAACACTTACCGATTCTGTGATTTTAACAGTTTACCACGGTGAAGAACCTCCTTGTCACGGTCATCAAGGTCCTAAATGAAGTTAGAACAGATTCGGAATGAAAAATGAGTGCGGCGTTGAAAAGCTCACTGCCACAAATAACCTAGGAACGGAGTCGGTCTTCGACATATTGCTCTCTTGTGGCTCTTCGACATCAATTCTCTTTGATAACGATTGCGAGAGCAGCGCCATCTACTGCAAAGAAAGTAAGTATTTTCTGACTTCTATTTTGTAGCAGAAAGTGTGTGTTCTTAAGATCCAGTGAATTGTAGCTAAATAATAGTTACATTATTAAAAATAAAATTGAGTTGTGCATCTATGGTAATACTACAGTAATTAAACAATGCCTAAGAATTTAAGAAATTTAGATTGTGAAAAAGTGTATAAAGTGACGAGAATTTAGATTTGATTATTAAAGTAAAAATAAATGCGTATTTTTTAAATTTTTTCCCACAATTACGTTAAATAAGATATACATACTTTTCATCTCGTTCCTAGAATATATTTTTTATTTGTTATCCATCGAAAAGTGTGCTCGTATATAAAAATTTTGCAGTAACATTTTAATTATTATTGTCTCAAAGAGTTTTATGACAAACATGAAATGCCTGTTCTTCATACGGATGAATTGAAAAATATAACAGTCTCGATAGAAAGATAAATAAAACATAATGAGGGGGAAATTTAACTAAGATTTGAAAAATTTTACACAAATTGCAAATTAAAATCTAGGAAATAAATGTCTTATGCAAATAAAATTAATAAAAACAACTAAATAACTGACATTTCCCAGGTCCATCTGTCATTCAATGTATTTCAAACAAATATCTAAATATTGTCTTTTACGCCACTGTGGGAGACGATTTTCGCAATACCGGTTCTTATCAAATCTCTATCTAACAAAATAAACATGGGTGTCAAATTTCATATCTATAAGTCTAATAGATCAAAAACATGAATTTTTGTCAAAAACGCTCCAGCAACCTTCTCGGGGGTCGATTTTCGTGAAAACAGGTTCTCAGCAGATCTCTACTCAACAAAAGAAACATGTTTGCCAAATTTCAAGACTGTGGGTTTAATAGTTCCAGAGATCTCGTGATGAGTGAGTATAGATTCCTTTAAATAATATCACCGCTCACCTTTTCGATTAAGACAAATTCTTTTCCTCATTCAATTTACGAAGTACTTTTCATAAATTTGAGATTATTTAAGAGCTCTCTCTCAATAAATATTTTTTAACTATCTTATTCTTTAAATATAAGTAAGCACATTCTGTACATTAAATGCAAAACTCTTAATTGACGTTATAATTTTGACATTTAAACACAATCCTTTTGAAAACTTTTGAAATTGATTAGTTCTATCGTATTTGTATATTAATCCTCTAGCGCTGTGAATCTTTTTTTTCACAGATAAAAATTAAATGAACAACTTTGTAATTAAAAATGATATAAAAATATGTATTTAATACCTATAAACAAGCAATATAAAAAAATTTTAATCAATTCCTACTTAGGTAAACAATTTTTTTATTTTAGTTGCTTTTTATTAAATAGTTACAATTAACATAAATACGTATATACATATAACAGAATCACAATATTCAGTGACAAAATAGAAAGCGGTATTCAATTTTCTTTTCTATATATGGTGTTGGACTATTTTTTTTGTTTGTCGCTATTTATTCATTAAGGTATCCGACTACTTGAGACAACTTTTTTTTAAAATAATGGATATATGGAGATTTTCTGTGCTTTTTTTAGATTTATTTAGTACATTTTAAGAAAAAAAGACTAAAAAGAAATTGTCAAAATATTACGTAAACGGCGCCCGCTCTGTACAAATAGTAAATGAACAAATTCTCAATTTTTCAATTTCGATGTTTTACTTTGCTATTCCTTTTTGAAGTGACCTTCAGGATAAGAGATATTTTAATTTTTACAAAAACTAGAGCACTTTATCTTAGTTGTTATATAAAATTTCTTAAAAAAACAGTGATTATATTCACATAAGGAGCTGTAAATTTTGTAATAAAACAGTGATTGATAAATCTGAAGATTAAAACACTTCTACTGTTATACAGAACATACACAAAAAATTTCAGAATATTATTTTGCAAACTGTTTGAGCAATCGCTGTCCCCGTTTGAGTTTTTCCAAAAAAACACATTTGGAGTAAAATGCATTTTAAAGTTTGACATCTTATGTAAAAAGTTATGGCATCTGCTTTTACTAAAACACCTGTAGTTTTTGTTCTAGTGAATGGAAAATAAAAACCTTGGTATTTTTATGAAGCTAATAAGATGGCCTATAAAATAAAATCATAAAAATGTCCATTTTTAAAAAAAAATCATGATTTTAGGGTAGTCGGATACCTTAATTAAATTTAATTATTCTAATAAAATCGTGTAGTAGAAAAGAAATCACATTCTCAGAAACTAGGCCATTCCAGGTGAGATTCGTACCCACGCCTTTTGGATTAGAAGTCCAACACGCTATCCATTGCGCTACAGGGACACAACAAGCGGTTTTACTTTTTATATATGGTGTTGGACTGTTACTTTTGTTTGTTACTGTTTATTCATTAATTAAATAGAATTAAAGAATTAATATTTGAAAAAACTGTATCAATATTTAAGTGTCCTCCATTGCAAGTTTTAAAAAATTTTATTTGAACTTGAATAGATAAATAGAAAGTATTTTATTAACGATTCAAAATTTGAACAAGATATATATATATATATATATATATATATATATATATATATATATAGGGAGATAAATGAACTAGTAGTAGGAATGGAAAAACAGACAAAATATATGTCTTCAAACGTGACTTTTTAACTAAAAACAAAGTATTGATATGAAATAATCACATAAATATTGCTGCTTTTTGAAGTATAACAAAATAACAAAGATTCTAAATACATTCGGACCCCAATTTAACGAATTCATTAGGGGCTGAACATTTTATTCGTTGATTCGGGGTTAATCGCAATATCGTGGTCCAAAAATATACAAATTTTTTGCAACCTTTTAAAAATTCTTTTGTAAGCAACTGCACAAGAAATTCCTATTGTTAAAAATTAGACCCTTTTTATTCAGCATATTATTTGCCAATTATTACGAACCAGTTAATTAAAAGTTTTAAAATACTGACTAATAGATGTTTGACAATCTTTTCAATTCCTGAATTGAAACAGTTTTTCTTTATTTTATGCAGAGAAGAAAATACTGCGTCATTTACATTTTGCTGCATGATGTATCATTTCAGAGTTTCTAAACAATGTAAAGCATTAAAAAAGGTAACAGTTTTGATGGGAGTTTCCTGTCTTATTCAAAACTCACGCGACGGGTTACACTCCTGACTCATCTGCGCTTGTAAAGTCTAATAATCGGCTGGACCCATTCCCGTCGAAATTTGCTGCCGACAGGATAAGTATTTTTCAGTCATTTGAATGTCATATCAAGCACGTATTCTCCATTGAGCTGCCATTAGTGTTGTACTTTTTGTTCAACTTGTAAATTCAGTTACTCTTTCAAACTTGATTCGTAGAGATTTTCAAGTGTTAGGGATCTTCAAATTTGTTTCCAAATTTTTCTTAAAAATTGGATGCGTATACTTTTAAAATCAAGCGGATTTGGTTACCTTTGTGCGTTATTATTGTTGGCAACTAAGAACTGTTTTTTAAAAAGTTTCAGTGAAAAACAGAAGTTAGCAACAGCGAACGTCTGAACTGGTAGGATGGAAACACGTGCTTATATTTATCATGTGACATATTATTTAGTACATAAATTTATCAACTGATTGGTTGAAAACTCGTGACTGTAGTTATGTGAATATGATGTCACTTGAATTTAGCCCACTTTAGTCACTTTTTAGCATAATTGAATTGAATTACTGCGTACTTTAAAAAATTTTGGTAGGAAAATACTAACTTATTATTGCAAGAAAATACTATTATTTGACAAGTTCATTTTCATTTCATAATTTCTTCTCCTTAAAAACTTACAACTGCTGATATATCGTCTAAGATTTAAAGAAATAACTATATATAAGCTGTATATTTTAAGATTTATTTCGTAATACGAATATTCACGAAGCCTTTTCGTGTATTTTTTTCTTTTCCTACTTTTAGTTCGCTTTCTTTCCCTATATATATATATATATATATATATATATATATATATATATATATATATATGTTCAAATTTTCAATCGTTAATAAAATACTCTTTTTTTCATCCACTGAAGTTCAAATAGATTTTTTAAATTTATAGTGTATGACGCTTGATATTAATAAAGTTTTTTCAAATAATTATTCATCAATTAAATTTTATTTTTTAAATTTTAAATTTATTCTGCCTTATTTCTGACGAAGTTAGAACTAGCACTAACAAATGGCGCCAGTAAGCTTTTCTAACGAATTTTTTCTTGGCTTCAAATATATTTTTTAAGCTTGTTGTGTGGATGACAATTGATGTTGATATAGTTTTTTCAAATATTAATTCATTAATTTAATTTATTAACTAAAAGTAAACTTTTCTTTGTTGATCTAAGTAGGAATTGACTTAAATTTTTTTTTTATATTACTTGTTAATTGCGTGCCTATTTAGTACATAAAAATGAAGAAATAAAAAAAAATACTAAAAAACTATTCAGATTTGATAAAGGAAATCATTGATGGATTCAAAAGAAAAATTTAAATGTTTCGGAACAAAATTAGAATTAATTACAGCTGTTAATTACAGCTATTATAATACATAGTTTTCATGGTTTTCATGATTTTTGTAATGGAAAATCCTTATAATATCTCCTCGAAAGTAAATATTTTCATGCAAGGAAATGAAAACAATTTTTTTTAAAATTTTATATACTGATCTGTAAATTTTATATATCATAGTGAATTACATAATTCTATGTCTTAAAAAAATTCCTAGAAAATATTTATTGATACGTATTTGATACTTTCGTAACCATTAAATTCCTCATGATGCTTTTTTTCTCATGACGAGTGAAATTCTTGTTCAAAAAAATTAGAGAGAAATTCGATTTTATCTTTTTAATTTGTATTTACACTCGTATAGTTGCCAACTAAATGTACAAACATCTTGTATAACATGAAAATCAAATTCCTAAGAATAACATATTGAGCGAATTTATATTATTCTAAATAAGGAATTCATGTGAAAAAATATTATTATTTTTTTTTTACATTTTTCTTTTCTTTTTTTTTCTATTGGGATTAATTTTTCTTAAGCGAAAACATTTTCATTTTGGGTAAATACTGTTAAAGTTCTAAGTATTCGGGGAGATGTTTTACGTTCCCTGGTGTATTCTTTTTAACAGTTATTTGCGATTACGGATTACATTGTCAGAGATCTTTATAAATATTGTTGTTGAAATTCATTCCTCGTGTATCACTCAGAAAAATAAATAAATACTAATCTTAAAAGGAACTAAAACTGCACATTCAAAACGAGTTAAGAATATCGTTAAACTCTAAAATTCTGAATGAAAACATAAAACGTTACACAGTATGCAAGATTCATTGAGAAAATGAAACTTCAAAACTGACTTCATTTTCCTTCATTTTATGAGAATTCCAAAATGTAAAAGTGCTGAGTTGTTCTGGAACTATCTATAAGCAAGCAATTTCAAAATATCAATTAAATTTCATACTGTTCTCTTCATTCAATTATAGAGGTATTAATTCTGTTTGATTATGCCCAAAGGTTCGTTTTATTTTAAAATAGTTACGGAATATTTTCGATTCCGATTAGAGTAAAATATTCGCGTATTAACAAATGCTACTTATCGTTTTCAATTACTGCGAATGAAACTAGGTTTCACAGTTCTACGGGTTAATCAGAGGTCGCCAAAGTGGTGGTCCGCGAGAAAATTTCGCTGGTCCACAGAAAAATGTGGAATATACTTACTCATCCCGAAATATTTGAAGATACATTGAAACAAAATTCAATTCATAACAATACGTTACAAGTTACAAAAAACGCTACTTCATAGAATAACGCCACGGTAAAAATAAGTCGTACTGCCGTAGCTGCATGTTTTGTCTCGTCTTGTTTCGCGCTCTTTTAATGTTTCATTCTCCTGAATGTCGCATATGCATGTGAGAGTTGTAGCATTTAAAGGTAGGCGTCCGACGAAACTGTCAAATTTAAATTTCCTTCAACTGTATCAAGATCTCAGTTTTGGCTTTCCATAAAAAGTGAATACTGTTTCCTTAGTGAACAGGCGATGAAAATTTTGATTCAATTCTCCACAACTTATTTATGTGAAAAGGCCGTTTCATCTGTCTCAGCCATCAAAACACGGTACCGATCTCACCTTGAAATAAATGCAGTTTTCCGTCTTGCAATAATAATATTGGATCCAAATATCCATAATCTTACTTCAAGTAAGCAGGAACATCCATCTCACTGGGAATGTAAAATGCTAAAAGTTTGATACACTTAAACCATTTTTTAATTGTTTTGTTTTTACAGTTTTTGTTTATTTTATTATGGTTTATTAATAAAGCTTTCATAATTTGGTTGCAAATAATACTTTCATTTTATTAACAAGGTACATCTTATGTGTTCTTATATCACAATGAGGTTGATTCATGTGACGTCATAGTCACATGATAGTGAAAGCCACGTGATTCTAGCCAATCAATTCAAAAACTCATGTGACATCATATTTACACGATAAAAACTATCTTGTGTTTCCAACTAATCAGTTCACCCGCTCCGGTGTTGCCAAGTTTTGCTCTTTGCAGAAACTTTCTCTTAAAAAGTACATATGTATACAAAATGCATTTTATTTAAAAGTATAAGCATAAAATACGACTTTTCTAATTTAAAAAATCTTTTGAAGAAATTTTTTCCCTAACATTTAAACATCTTTAACCAAATATGAAATTTGAAATTTTATCTGAGTTTTACAAATAGAACAAGTGCAATTAGTTTAATGTTTGTTTTGAATTCAATGGAAAACACGTGTTTGTTTTTATCATGTGACTTAATAAATCAAGCCCATTGTGTTATAAATATATTTAAAACACTTAAAAAATCCTATTAGGGGTCCGCGGGATTTTAATTATGAATTTACTGGTGTACGAGGTCTGAAAGTTTGGTGACCACTGGGTTAATTAAAACAATTTATGAAGTCTTTTTTTAAAACTATAAATTTTGATTTATGAAAGAAAATGGATTACAATGACTTAAAAACTAAATTAACACATTAACAATAATATTCAAAATTTAAAATATTATTCTATAACTTAAAACATTATTCCAAAAATATGACGAGAAAACAAATAATTTCGTTATGAACAATACATTTTCAGAAGATTTTCAAGTAGATTTTGTTAGAAATATATATAAAGCTTTGCAGTACAAAACTTGTACTAGGATTTATTTAAAATTCCTTGCTCCGAATATTGTTACTGCATTAGCACACAAGACATCAAGATATTCTGTATAAAAGATTTTAAATTTTAAAATGTTTTGTTTCGATACAGTAGACGAATGGTAACACTATGACAAATTAGCTTAACGCGTTACCATGGTAACCATTGGCGTCAGAATGTTAAATAAAGGCAAATTTATAAACAGGAAACTTTCTTCCTAATCGACTTAAATCTTTCAGTGTTACACTTTTCATACATTAAATACATATTTTATTTACCTGTTTCTGAGAAAGGATAATGATTTAAACATGAAATAATTATAATCAATCCAAAATTAATTATTATTGTACCAGATTTTTATTTCAACATGAATAAATTGTATTTCTCTATCATTCTCCAAACGATTCGCCGCTTAAATATTTTAAGTCAGTGAAATAGAAATCATGTGTTGAAGAAAAGTGAATGGAGTGCAAGAAAAAAAAAAGAGCTCAGGTACCGCCCTCTGGGGAGGCAACTAGGCGTCAAAACTACCTGCGGCGATGGGTATCCACCTATAGGGCACCGTACTAAAAAGTGATACCAGCTTCCGGGGGATGTACTAGGTCTGCAGTGGTTAATGATCAATTCGCAGCCCATTAGAAATAAAATTTTAAAAAAAGAACATTTAGGCATATGTAATTTACTGCTTTTGTATTTTATGTAAAACTAACTGTATTTATATATTTATACTTGTAAATCTGGAAGCAATTTCTTTGTAACCTTCATCAGTTTACCGGATTGACGACAGTCCGTATTTTGGCATCTGATTAGTTGCGACGTTTTGATGTTAGCGCAGCTAAGCCTTACAAAAATAAAAGTGTTCTTCGAATTCTTTAAAGCAATTTTCTATACTTTAACGTTATAGAACCAAACGTTCATAACTACTGTAAAGCAATGGGAACCAATGAAAAAGGGTTAGGAATACATGAAACAGCCAATGGTATTCGAATAGGAGTAGGTGAGTGTTTATTAACGTCACATATTATGCAACAATAGGGCTATTGGTGAAGAACCTCGTAATTTTGAACCACGGTCAATTGATGAGGACATTTGAGCTAGCAACCCCTTTCCGAATTTCCTCACTACGCCAACGGTGAGAGGAAACCTTGTACACTTCGGATATTCAATGGCACAGGGACTGGAACTCATGACACGAATCCAAAACAATGATCGCTTGGTCACCACGGCTACTAGGATAGGAGCAAAGAGAATTGGTAATGAATAAATGATATTCAAATGTCTTGAACAAGCATTTTTAATGTTTTCAATACCTTAACAGTATTTCTTTCATCCTGCATAATTTAATTTTATTTACTTATTTATCATTATTATTTAACTATTAATTACATGAAACAATAAACAATATACCTAGGTATATCCTTTTTTACATCAAAGCAATCATTAATAAAGCAGACGGATTGTTGTAAACAGATGCTTAAATCCAATAACAGACTATAATTATTTAGAATTCTAAAATTTCCGTCGGTATTAATAGTGTTCCGTAGATCGCGGTCCGAGGATTTTATGCAAATCAGTCGCAAAGAGAAAGACAGTTCTTCAGAAGCGATGGAAATTTATGACGAAAAAACAATTCTTGAAGAACAGGATGAAGTACTCAAATTCACTTAATAAATCTCAGAAGACCTTCACGCCTTCTATACGGCGCTCAGACAAAACTATCAGTGTCTAAAGTACAAGTATGTTTAAAGATTATTCGCAAGCACTCGTTCGTTTTAGTCAACATCTAAAGTAATCCCAAGTCGCTGGTCGACTGTTCACGGTCAAATCAGTACCAACTAATCTCTAGTCAAAACCATACTAACTCTGCAACTGTTAAAACTAGACGAACTCAGTTTCGGCGAATGACTCCCTATTTATAGGCCTCACGGATCTTTCGAGAAAAATCCACTTGCATCATAAATCGTGATATTAGTAAGTTTCTCCACTAATTTCCAGAAGAATCCATAGGATCTCGTCAAAAGTGGTCGCCAGCATGGTTGCCAAAAATTATACCAACTTGACTCTATCACCAACATTTCGCCAAGTTTCCATTGAATCGCCATTATAATGTAAGGAACGGAGTTGCTTTAGAATATTACAATTGCGGCGGTATTCACCAAAGACCCATTTCCCGTTGGGACCGAGTGACGCTTCGACGGTCAAGTAGTTTCTCGTGGGAAAAGTATCCCAGGGGGGACACCCCGGCGCTGATGTCCTAAGGGAAGTCAACCTCTGACCTCCCTTGATCTAACCGACAGCAAAGTGCCGACGCAGTTCCCACGCCAGCCGCAGGTTTCAAAGTACACCACGCGAAGGGGACTTGGACCAATAGAAGAATGGTTTCACCGAATACGTCCAAACAGAAGTGACTATACATCACGTGTCACTTTCGTGGGCGGGACGTATTTCATCACCTAAAAAGAGACTCTGGAATCGAGAGAACAGACAAAATTGATTCGAAGGTTAGGCACTGATGAGATAGCACGTTCTTGAACGAGCTCCCACGTCTGGCATTTCTGAACTCTAATTCTAAATCGCACTTTCAGCTCTTTTTAGAGCTGAGTCGACTTGCTCTTACTGAATCTAAATTATTTCCCTGACGACCATGGCTATGAATTCGGACATTACAACGGATATGGATTACCAACACGCAATTCTCCCAAACTCTGGAAACTCGACTCCTGAACGGCCGATCAGACCAACCCCATGTGCAAGACACGAAGCAACAAGAGCCTGAACATCCGGCGTTACACCCTCACTTAGCACAGGGCTTTGAGAACATGCTAACGACCCTCCGCCAATCAATGCACAAGACGAGACGATCCGACCTTTGTGTGGAAATGCTACGAGCAAAAGGACATATTATGAAAATCTCCTCGAAAAAAGCGGTGAGTGATTTTGAAATACTCTCCCGTACTGTGACACTCCAGGCTGCCCTGTACATGAAACTCCCACTTCATCCCCAGTAAAATCTCAACCCACTAAAAGGAAAGATGAAGACGGTTTCATCTCTCCCAGGAAAAGTCTCTAAACCTAACTTATCATACAAGGAAAAATTTAAAATAAACTTAGAAAATAGATTTAAAAATCTCAAACCCCAGGATACCAATGCAGCAGGAACTTCTATTAATCACATCCCCAGAAATACTATCCTTCAACCTAAAGCCAATAACCCTACAGTTAAAAATCTTCCCCCACCAATTTTTCTTAAGATTACTGAAAATCATAGGAAACAGATGAAAACGTTAAATGATGCATACCCTGACCTCCGTAGTAAACTTACCGGAGAATACATTAAGCTATACTCGGACACTAATGAACAAAGAAGAGAAGTAATTCATAAATTAGACGACCTCAAATATCAATATTTTGCCATAAAACCTAAAGAAGAACGACCAATTAAAGTGGTCATCAAGGGCCTACCCCGCGATTCTAAACCAGAAGACATCCATAATGATCTAATAGAATTAGGATACACGGTCGATAAAGTTTCTCAACTTATCGGCCGAAAAACCAAGCAACCGCTCCCAATTTTTCTAGTCTCTCTACCCAGAAATATCCATAACACTAAAATATTCGATCTAACTAAAGTCAGCTACATGAATGTAACTGTGGACGGTTACGATGGCAAAGGGGTAACCCAATGCTATTCTTGTAACCGTTTTCACCATACAGCTGAAAATTGTCATATCACGCTAAGGTGTCTTAAATGCGGGGAAGCGCACCAAACGCGTGATTGTCAAATACAAAAAGTCGAAAATAGATTCTGCATTAACTGTGAAACCTACGGCCACATGGCAAACTATTCAGGATGTCCCAAATTCCCCAAGCCTCGTAAAGGCACTCAGGTTAATAACAATAACTACACTAACACAGTAAATAGTATAGTCAGACCAGGATTCACTTATTCACAAGCCGCCGGTACATCTAACTCCAAAAACAACCAACAGATGGCACCACTCCGCAAAGAAACTCCTGCTGCACTGGTAACAAACCAGGCCAATCAATCAAGTCCCCTCATCCCCCATCACTGTTAATAATACAAACAGTGGAACAATAGACCTAAGTTTTATTACTCAAACTCTCCAACAAACTATTCTCGCCCTCTCAATGCTTACTCAACAAATTAGTAATGCAGCAATTCTCCCCCCACCCCACCCCTCAACCTAAAAATTCAAAGAAATCTCTAAGCAAAAAAGAATTGAGCGCACTGTTTGATGCGTTAATGGAACGATTTGATGATTAGTCGCTCTTTGATTGGCCTGAGTTTGTGTTCATGGAATGCAAACGGCTTACTTAGTAAAATTGTAGAATTCAAACTATTTGTAGAGAAGTACTCCCCTGACATTATACTAGTGCAGGAAACAAAATTGAGACCATCCCACAACATTAGAGTTCCCAATTACACCTGTTACAGAAATGATCGTGTGGTGGAAGGACATGCGCAAGGTGGTACTATTATATTAATTAAAAATTCATTGAATCACTACAACCCACCAACACCCCAACTTCATTACGCCGAAGCCACCATTGTTACAATTAATCCACCAAATTTCAACCCACTTACAATCACCAGTATTTATATTCCCCCAAACGCTGACAATATGCTATTCACCCTTGACTTAGAAAATATACTACAGATCAACAGTAATTGTGTGATTTTTGGCGATTTTAATGCCACACACAATACGTGGAACTGCTCCCATAATTCCACTCGAGGAAATCAACTTAAAAACTTTACCGATATTTTAGATATCGAAATTGCCTTCCCAGATACCCCGACTAGATTCGGGCATAATTCATCAAATACTTTAGACTTTGCCCTTATAAACAACTTTCATTATCCATATACAATCATTTCTATTCCGGAACTTTCTTCAGATCATAATCCTGTATTACTTAATTTTTCTTTTAACTCCAATATTCATAATGACAACTCTAGAGCAGTTACCACCTGTTGGTCTAATTTCTCTGATTACATTAATAAAAATATTCAAATTCTGGACTACGTTAACATTAAAAATCCTGAAATATTGGAAAATAAAATCAAACTGTTCACAGAAACTGTTCGCTCCGCCCACGATCACGCCTCCCATCCAATCACAAACAAGAACAGCACATACACCCCACATCACATTCAAAATCTTTTAAGACTTAAAAATAAAGCCAGAAAAACATATCAAAACACACTAAACCCAATACACAAAACAAATTATAATAGACTACAGAAAATTATTAAAAAAGAGCTTAAAAAATTCTCACATCAAACCTGGAAAACTAAACTAGAAGCAATGAACACACAAGACAACTCCTTATGGCAATACCAAAAATTTTTCCGTAAGAAGCGCTCCGATATTCCAACACTAAATAGTACTGCCATCACTGATGAGCAAAAAGCCAATGCACTCGCAGATTCATTCCAGGATAACTTTACTGATAACCCAAGACCAGAAAACTTTAATACTAATATTGATACACTTGTAACTAATACCCTCGAAAATTTTTTCGCTAACCCACCTCCTATTCATATTACTCCTACGGACCTGGAAGAAGTTATGAACTACGCAAGGAATTTAAAAAATAATAAAGCTCCAGGTTCGGATTTAATTACTAATAAAATGATTAAAAAACTACCACTTAAAGCTTTTCTAATTCTCACCTACTTAATAAATAAGATTTTAAAATTAAGACATTTTCCAAAAAACTGGAAAAAAGCTATTATCTTCCCAATTAAAAAACCAGGAAAAAATATACATCTCTCTACTAGTTTTCGTCCAATTTCCCTCTATCTTCATTAAGCAAAATTGCAGAGCATATCATTCTTAATAGGATTAACACCTATATCTCTGATTCAAATTTTATTAACCCAAATCAATTTGGCTTTACTAAAAGACTCTCTACCTGCCACCCACTACTCAGACTGACTGAGAAAATTACATCTGGATTTCAGAGGAGCAGTTCCACTGGAGCTGTCTTCTGGATATCCAGGAAGGCATTTGATCGGGTCTGGATCAGTGGACTTAATTTACAAACTAATAATTTACAACTTTCACACAATTCACATTATTAACTCCTACCTTACTAATAGGTCATATCAAGTGCGAGTCAAAAATACACTGTCAAATATTTATTTAGTGAATATCGGGGCCCCGCAAGGTAGTTTACTCGGGCCAATAATATTCAACATATACATAAATGACATACCAACTTATCCACAGACCAGCCTCAATATTTATGCAGATGATACATGCATAGCCACGACACACAAAAATCACAAATACATTACTAAAACACTAAACAATCATTTACAACTTCTAGAAACATTCTTTAACACATGGAAAATTAAACTTAATATTGACAAAACTGTTGCGGTACTATTTACAAGGAAAAGAAAATCTGCAATACCGCCAACACTATACTCCACACCACCACTACAATGGTCTCAAAGCACAGTGTACCTAGGACTTTTACTGGATATCATCACTTGGAGACAACACTTACATTACATATGCGCGAATGGGATTCGGAATGCTCTAAGACTAATATACCCTTAATATGCCGGAATTCCCTGTGACTACTGAAAATAAATTACTTCTCTACACAGCCTCTTGCGGCCCATAATGATTACAGGTTTGTCCTGTGTGGGGATATGCCGCCAATGATAATTTAAAAATGCTTGAAATCTCCCAGAATAAAACAATACGTATGATTGTAAAAGCAAATATGTATATAGAGAAATTCAGATATTTATAAAGCACTTAAAGATTCCAACTTTTAAAAATTTTATTAAGAGAACTAGCAACTAAATTCTTCGACTCTCACTACTTACTAATAACAGTCACATGCCAAATCTTGAAAGTTATATACCTCATGACAATACCAGAAGACCAAGGAGAATTCTCCTTGACTCTATAACCCACCTTAATATTTAAATGTTATCATTTGCCTGGCAAATGATCTACTAAGCCACATATCAATACTTTAAAAATATTTTCAATACCTTTTACTTATTACTTTAATTAATCGGTTTTACCCACACGAGCAATCTCCCCATACAATTATTCTCTCCAATAGCTTCAGGGTGGCCAATTCAGAGGCAGATCACTCTCCCCATAGACCAATCCTGGGACCAGCTCTCAACCCACTCCAAGGATGAACCTTCCAAGTCAGAACTTATTCTCCCAGCGCCTTGTAACCACGCCCTCTCACCTCGTCCCAACAACCAATCAGGATGTTCCCTTTCATCAAGGAAGCTACTCTCCCAGGCAACATTAACACATATGATATGGGATGGAGGCTCGCTTCGCGAGCCATGTTCCCAGTGACATCCAGCGACCGAGAGAACAGACAGAGAGCGACACTAATGCAGAGACATGATCTAACTCCAACAGTATCTCGAATTCCAATAGCTTCACTAGCATCTACTCCCCGGCACTTCCAATATTACCAGCATCTGTTCCCCCAGCACTTTTCCAGCTCGTTTTAACGCCGCCTTCATCAGGAGCAAATATTGTTGCCTCAACAGCACTGCCTGCAATAGAACATTATCGTCCCGGTAATAGTCCGCGGCACAGTTATAAAATAATTACAACATAAAATAATATGAACGTGTTACATATCCAGATAAAAATTATTTACTCTATTTTAAGTATTCTTACACAAAATTCGCAACACTATTCTCATTATTAATATCTACGAACTTTGACTCAATGTTACATAAATTAGTGCTAGCTCCCATTTGAAAATTCCCCAGGGTAATAATGCCCGTTCTAAAATGCAGACGTAAGTATAATATTAAACCAGTATAAGTAATCTTTGGAAATATGCAAAGCTAAACCTTACACATTTTAAAAATATGTAAAAGTTGAAAAGAAACTTCGATGTACTGTCGTGACCGCAATACCAGAGGGATTTTGGTCTCTAACTCATGTCTGGAATTGTTTCATTTGAAATGTGGATTCGAGTGGTGCCACTAATGAGCCACTGTAGGACACTAGCTTTGACGTCTTCCTCATCATTTGGCCGTGGTTCAAAGATACGAGGTAAGTTGTCAACAATCCTCACATAATTCCTTATTTTCAAGTCACTCTATTATATCTTTAAGTCTTGAATGTTATCTACATATTCAATTTCAACTCTTAGCTCACACTCTCTTTATATTTATTTATTTATCTTGGTGGAATTTTCAATCGTTAATAAAATACATTTTAAGCTATCCGACTACGTTCGGAACCGTGATTTTAAAAAGGCGCATAAATGGATAATTTTCATGATATTTAGTGTCACTTAGATTAGAATACATGTATAAAATTGTTTTAAGGACATTTTGACAAAACATATTATTTAAATACAATATTTCGGCAAAAAATTAACTTAGAATAACCTTTTTCAAAATGTTCTCCTTTTGTGAAAAATGCATCTATTATAATAATATTTTGCCTGTATATAGCTTAGACCTCTGTGCAGAGGCTCAACTATGATTTTTGAAAAATTCTCATTATTTTCAGAGTTACAACCATTTCAAATAATTTTCGGCGTTTTTTTCTTAATATTTCTCCTCTCTGTTGCCGTAAAACGTGGATAAACCCACTTCTAAGATATATTTCAAAAATTCTAGTTGAGCTATATAAGGGCAAAATATTATTACAATAGAAGCATTTTTCACAAAAGGAGAATATTTTGAAAATGGGTCATTCTATGTTCATTTTTTGTCAAAATATTGTACTTAAATAATTTTTTATTGTAATACTATTCTTAAAACAATTTTAAATACATTTTCTAATCTAAGTGACACTAAATATCAGAAATATTATCCATTTATACGCTTTTGCAAAATCACGGTTCCGAACGTAGTCGGATACCTTAAAGAGCTCAATTGAGCTGAAATTTAGATTTTAGATGAAAATACAGTAATTTAATTGTAATTAATAAAAATTAATTGATTAAAACTAATTATTTAAAGAATTACAAATACACAGCCACGTTGGCATCATTTTCAGCGACAGCGACCCTCTTAGCGACATGTGTCAAAACATGAAAAGGTTATTTTTTTCTCACATTTTAAAGCGCTCAGTAGAGATGAAATTTTCTATACACTGTGACGGCTCACGCGTCCTTTCTGTAACATAACCTCTGGGTTCTTTGACGGCCAAGATTAATGGCAAATCTTTTCCAACCCAAATCCAAAAAGTGAAATGAAAGTATAGATGCAAATAAGATAGCCTTTAAAAGCACATAAGTTTTAGTAAGCGGGATGGCAATTTGGAGAAAGTTCTGTTAGGAAAAGGTAGAAGTGTAATTTGACGGCTTACCGAGGAATCACGGATATCTAGCCATTACTACAAGGTGCATACTATTACACACGAGCCCAACAGCCTATCTGAAGGTGTTTGAACCGTTGCTTGGAATTCAAGGTAGGAAGATTATTTTCCGAATTCGTAATATTATTAGGATTGAGAGTAGGCGGATAATATAATTATTTAGATAAGTGATCCAATTGCGCGATCTGTTTTAGCTACGGCTACGTGTTTGGGTTTATTCTCACTTAATATAAGTTTGTTCAATATATAAGTAATTTAAGTCTTAATAAAGCCATATTAAGAATTCTAAAATGTCTCTTCATTTCGAGAATCCCACACCTCTAACTTACGCTGACCCACAAAGATATGGTCGACAAAGATCGACCATATCACAACACTATTGTTTTGGGTAAAAAAAACAATTTAATTATAATTAATTAAAATTTTTTAAATTTAAACCCTAATTATTTAAAAATTACAGATACAACTTTGGTTTCATTTTAGCGACGGGGGTTAAAATTTTTAAAATATTTTTTTCTCACTTTTTAAAAAGGTATCCAACTACGTTTCAAAACCGTGTTTTTAAAAAGCATAAATGGAAAATTTTTTATGATTTTGGTGTCACTTAGATTGGGAATTATGTATATAACAAAAATTTTTAAATACAATTTTTTGGGAAAAAAAATTAACTTTTGAAAAAACCTTTATTCAAAACGTTCTCCTTTCAAAAAAAATCTTCTATAATAATAATATTTTCCAGAAAAAGTAAAGATTTCTCCAGAGGTCAAAAACTAGAATTTTTAAAAAAATTCATATTATTTTCGGGGATTTCCCCCAAATTGAAATAATTTCAGCGTATTTTTTCTTAAAATTTACCCCCCTCTGTTGTGTAGTAAAAAAATATGGATAAATCCACTTCTAATTTAAATTTTTCAAAAATTCTAGTTGACCCTTTCTGTACAGAGGTCGGGACCCCTATATACAGGCAAAATATTTTTTATAATAGAAGCATTTTCATAAAAAATTTTTTTAATATGGGTCATTCTATGTTCATTTTTGTCAAAAAATTGAACAAATAATTTTTATTATAATAATATTCTTAAAACAATTTTATAAAAGTTTTTTTCTAAATATCAAAAAAAAATTATCCATTTATCCCCCGTTTTAAAAGTCAGGGTTTCCCGCGTAGCCCCGGATAAAAAAATTTTTTCAACTGAACTGAAATTTTATATACCCCGATTGTATTGGATGAAAACACGATACTTAAATGATAATTAAAAAAAATGAATTACCCCAATGTTGTAATTCTGCCCTTATGTATAAAACATTTTTTAAAAAAAAATTGTAACTGTTTTAAAAAAAATTTTTTTCTTTGTTGACCCAAAAGAAAATTTACAAAAAAAAAATTTTTTTTTGTATTACTTGTTAAGTATTGAAAGTTAAGTAACTTGTATGTACTTTTTTTATACAATTGTTTATGTATTGCGTGACAAACATTGGTGTTTTTGAAGTGATAATTTTTAAGGCGCGTTTTGCTGAAGAGTGAATCTAATTTAAGCGTGGGTTGGGGTGCGTTACGCCGGTGGGGAAAATTTGCGCTCGGATCGGCGACGCGCCCCTTATTTTTTGAATTAAAATCTTTTTAGGATTGATTTTTTTTTAAGTAAAATCTTCGAGCACACTTTTCCAGTGAAGTTTTTTTTTTCTTTATTTTAATATTACGGGTCGCGGCCCACTTCCACTCAACTCCAGCAGTGAACGAGAAAAAAGAGCAAGCGAAAATAATTAAAAAAAAAAAAGATTATTCTTTGTAAAGAAAAAAGAAAAAAAAAATTTTTTTTTTAAAAATTTAAAAAAAAAAAAAATTAAAAACAAAAAATTTTTTAAAAAATTGGGAAAAAAATTTTGGTTTTTTTTTAAAAAAAAAAAAAAAAAATTTAAAAATTTTTTAAAAAAAAAAACCCCCTTTTTTTTTTGGGGGAAAAAAAAAGGGGGGGCCCCCCGGGGTTTTTTTGGGTTTTTTTTAAAAAAGGGGGAAAAAAAAAAAAAAAAAAAAAAAAAACCCCCCCGGGGTAGGGGTTTGGAATTTTTTTTGGGGTTTTTAAAAAAATTTTTGGGGGGTTTTAAAAAAAAAAGGGGGGGGGGAAAAAAACCCCCTTTGGGGCCCCAAAAAAACCCCCCTTTTAAAAAAAAATTTGGGGTGGGGGGGGGAAAAATTTTAAAAAAAAACCCCCCAAAAAAAAAACCCCCCCCTTTTAAAAAATTTTTTTTTAAAAAGGGGGCAGGTTAAAAGGTTTTTGTTTTTTTAAAATTTTTTTAAAAAGGGGGGGGAAAATTTTTTCCTTTTTAAAACCCCCCCCGAAATTTTTTTTAAAAAAAAAAAAGGGGAAAATTTGGAACCCAAAAAAAATTTTTTTTTTCCCCCAAAAACCCCGGGGAAAAAAAAAAAAAAAGGGCCCCCAAAAGGGGGGGGGGGCCCCCCCCCAAAAAAAAAAATTTTTTTAAAAGGGAAAACCAAAAGGGGTTTTTTTAAATTTTTTTGGGTTTTAAAAAAAAAATTTTCCCAAAAAATTTTTTTTTGGGGTTTTGGGGAAAATTTTTAAAAAAAAAACGGGCCCCTTAAAAAAAAACCCCAAAAAACCCCAAATTTTAAAAAAAAAAAGGGGGGGGGGGATTTAAAAAACCCCTTTTTGGGTTTTTTTTAAAAAAATTTTTAAAAAATTTTTTAAAAAAAAAATTGGGGGTTTTTCAAAATTTAAAAAATTTAAAAAAAAGGGAAATTTTAAAATTTTGTTTTAAAAAAAAAAAAACCCCCCCAAAAAAAAAAAAAAATTTTTTTCCCCCAAAAAATTTTTAAAAAAAATTTTTAAAACGCCCGGAAAAAAAGGGGGAAAAATTTTAATTTTTTTTGGGGGCCCCCCAAATTTTTCCCCTTTGGGGTTTTTTTAAAAAAAGGAAAATTTTTTTTTTAAAAGGGGGGGTTTTTTTTTTCCCCCCCCCCCAAAAAAATTAAAATTTTTTAAAATTTTTTTTTTGGTTTTTTTCCAAAAAAAAAAAAAAATTTTAAAATTTTTTTTTTTAAAAAAAAAAAATTTTTCCCCTTTTTAAAAATTTCCGGGAATTTTTTTTTCCCCCCTTTTTTTAAAAAAATTTTTTAAAAAAAATTTTTTTTTTTTAAAAAAAAAAAAATTTTTAAAAAATTTTTTTTTGGGGCAAATTTTGGGGGGGGAAACGTGTCCAGGGCAGAAACTCAGCAACTGCTTTACGTCTTGGGGAAGATCCTTAAGATTATTCCATCAAAATCTTTTTGGGAATTTCTCTCAGCGTATCATCTTGAAGAGAGATCATTCAACTTTTTCTTAATGATACGCCTGGCACTGGTAAAAGGGACAGCTCTTTCCTTCTTATCTGTTGAATGGAAGCTCCCTTCTTTGCTAGGTGATCCGCAAATTCATTAAGTGCCATGTAAGCATACATTTTATAAAAAAAAATGTACATAAGTAAAATTTATATATAAATATTTTTAAACAATTGGACTAATTGACATTTAAATCGTATGCACTAATATATAAATATATAAGGATGCCTAATTATTTAAACATTGCTCTTTACAGAAAATGTATGAATTAAACAAATCCACCGATGAATGGTCACGAAAAAGAAAACTACTTTACTCCTGCATGCGAAAATGTCGTGAAAGAAAATATAATACATCCGAACAATTGGATTTTCTTGCCCTGAATGAGGCATAAGTTTTCATTTTTATCGTGTGGTCATCAGCACAAACACAATTTTTTCTTGGCAGTAAAGGCAATTTTATTAACTTTATATTTGTATAGGAGAAATATGTGTTATACAATTCCTCTGGCCAAATTAAAAGAACATATACATCGACACGCGACTGCTCCAGATTTTTATATCGAAATTCATATTTTTAATTTTATGTTGAAGTGTTTTTGTTGCCAAATATATTAATAAACAAATAAATCTGATTTTGAATTCTCTTTCAAATGAGAGAATTAAATCTCTTCAGATTAGCCCAAGAATTACCGGGTATTTACATAATTGACTTATAGCTGTTTTATTTACTAAAAATTGTTTTTTCCTTAATAATCTAATTTGCAGTTCATTTAAAATTATTCAAAATATTATTAAAAAATTTAATCTTGTCGAAAAAAATTTGTTTCCCTCTCGACTGTTATTTTCAGTTCACCCTTGGATAGAATGGGTATACAGTAAAACCTGTTTTTGTGCGGTAGACAGGGACCGCATAAAGAGAAACCACAGAAAAAAATATTCGAAAATATTTGATAAATACTGCCATGTAACTAACAACTTTGTCGACTTAGTACAGATGTTTTTTTATGAGATGGGGTGAGGGACAGCATAAAAAAAGTCGCACTCAAAAAATATGTCATTTACTTACGAAATTTATGAGAAAGTACACTGCTGGCCACCGTAAATGCAACACCCTGAAGGAAGCATGAAAATAACATGAAATTTACAACATGCATTAGCGGAAGTGGATATGCAAATGATTAGAATTTCTGCGCAGACCACCCCCGTGCCTGGGGGCACCTCAAAAACGCTATTTAAGGCTTGGAGATTTCGACGATTTCAAGTTCGGCAATTGTGTTTTCTTGTGGTTTTTAAAAAAGGATCAGTTATGTCTCGTAGAAAACAGCGATCAGCTTTTGATAAAGTATTGGAGTTCGACAGAGGAAGGATAGTAGCCTACCGAGACTGTGGATTGTCTTTCAGGGAAATCGGTAGTCGTGTTGGACAACCAAACAACTGTAATGCGGATATGTGACCGTTGGTTTTCAGGGTGTATGACGGACCACGTGGTCGATCCCCCATCCACCTCCAGTATCACTTTACGTGAGGACAGGCAAATTGTGCGTATGGCGGTGACGAATCGCTCAGTCACATCACGAAACATAGCACAGCACAGAAATCTGCAACGCATCATTCAGTGTCTGCGCGTACCATTCGATGCCAAATTTACAGCAGAGTGGTCTGTCCGCAAGGCGTCCATTTCTTGATCTACCCTTGCCGCAGAACCAGAGACGTCTCCGCCGCCAGTGGTGCGATGAAAGAAGAATGTGGGTGGCATAATGGAATGAAATTGTTCTTACTGACGAGTCACACATCTATCTCCAACACCACGATGGTCGGATTCTAGTCTGGGGAAAATCGTGGAGAAAGATCTGAACAGTGCATTATGCATCGCCACACTGGTCCTGCACCGGGTATTATGGTATGGGGCGGTATTGGATATCACCCCCACTCCTCTAGTACGCATTGTCGGTACTAAAGCAGCCAGCGCTACATCTGAGGTGTTGGGGCCAGTATTCCTTCCGTACATTCAGGACTTGGCCACAGTCATATTTCAACAGGATAATGCGTGACCACACTGGCACGCATTGTCAAAGGTTTTCGTCAATCACCAGATTGAATTGCTTCCTGGACTTCTCCTCCGGATCTTTCGCCGATAGAAAACATGTGGCCCATGGTTGCTCCACGATTGACCATATTACACCCAGCTGCCACACAGATCCAACTTTGGTAACGTGTGGAAGCTGCTTGAGTCTCTGTACCCAAAGAACTCATCAAAGTCTCTTCGAATCAATGCCGAGGGTGTGGCGCGGTGACTCAACAATGGCGGCTACTCTGGCTACTGATTCTGCAGGAACACACTTAAGAAGTCGAAAATTTAATCATTTTGATACTTGGACAGCATGTTATCTACAAAATAAATTTTGTTGTGCTATCTCTTGTCTTTCTTGGTGTTGTTTTTACGGTGGCCAGCAGTGTACTTTCAAACAAAATAAATCATTTAAGGTCCACATGAAAACATTTTTAAAATATTTAATTTTTCATTCTATACGCGGAGAAATTTTCACAAAATGCTCAAACATAATTCACTGCTACACATCGTAATCCAAAGCACGCATCTTCCTGTTGGTGAATTAGTTCAAAATCGCTTTCATCGCTTGAAGAAATAATTTCAATTGATTTATTTTTGGCACTATAAAGAAAGTGATAACTTTATGTGACGACGGTCAGTTGGTCAGTTTCTTGTGAACGTCACGATAACCAAATATGCATGATCGAAGCTCTTTTTTGGAATTTCAAACTGCTTTCGGAATTGGTATCTATTTTAAGAAAATGCTTTTCCGATTCGTTGGAAAGCTAGATCCCTTCATATATTTGATCCACTCTGAAATAAAGCGGTTCTTCTTGTCTGTCGCCATAATCTATAAAGTTACAGTAAGACCTTGCTTAACGCTGTTTCGGTTTAGCGCTCTTTTATTTCAACCCGGGGATTCCCCGAAATTGCTCGCAGTGCTAAGGGGATTACTTGAAATTGTAGGTTTCAAAATATATACATAACATATCCGAAACAGTGTAGTTGTGTTTCCTGTTTGGTGCGGAGATGAAAGGGACGCATTTTATCATTTTAAACATTTGTTGTTTATTGTAAGTTAAATTTATGTAATACTATAACGATTAATACAGTGACAAATATTATGATCTTGGTTTTATCATGGGTGATAATGAAAAACAAGAAAAGAAACCCAGAAAAGCATTTCACTGGAAACTAAAATGCAAGTGATTATAATATTAGATTCTGGTGAACGTCCATCTAAAATTAGTGCTGCATTGAATTTGGCAACTTCAACAGGATCCCCTTCTTGACAAAAGGCAGAAAATTAAACAAAAGAATAGACTGAATGATCTGACTGACTTAGAATTTATTTGTTTTTATTGTATATATTCGTTTATATTGTTTTATTTTTGTAAGGGAAAAAAATGTTTGGTTTTATTTTTATTAAAACATAATTATTAAATTTAATACCTAACCAATTTTCTATCCATCTTCCCCTAACCCCATTATTTACATGTTAAGATAGCCTCGTTTAGCGCTGTTTCGCATTACGCTCTACTTTAATGGAACGTATCCCCCGCGTTAAGCGCGGGTCTTACTGTATTGATAATCTCACCGCCATTGACAGTTTCGTCTTCAAGCAAGTGCGTGCTGCTTGCGCATTGAGAGAAAGCAATTAAGGGTGCATTGTCATGCGTTTTGAAGTGTATATATGTAGATACATTGATAGAAAACATTACAGGTGCACAAAGCTGTTAAAATTCATATATCGCACAAAAAAGGTCGCAAAAAAAAATGGTACAAAAATAAAGTCCACAAAAATAAAATTTCAAAAAAAGGACCGCACAACAACAGGTTCTTTTGTACCTTCTAGCGTTATATACATGAAAAAATAGTCGATTTTAAAAAAAATATTTTAATATACATTGGTTCTTTTTATTTTCTCGATCCCACACATTAATTTTCAAAAATTAAATTATTAGTTTGAACAAAATTACACTTAAAATATTTTAGAACACTTCAAGAACAAAACAAAAAATTTTATTCTCTTATCTACGAAATCTTTCGAAGTTGCGACTCTCCCGATTAAAAAAACTTGGCAAAATTTTCATGTGTAAAAATTAATTAAATGAACTTGTTTGTCTGTTTACATATTTTTTTTAACAATTTCATTTTAAAAACTTTCGCATGTGCAGATTTATTAAAAGGAAATTTTTCTTCGCTTTGCATAATTTGGTTAGATCGCTGCACTGGTGTGCAAAAGTTAAGGAACAAACACATTTTCGCGTATTTTTCAGGAGCTAGTAAACCATTTTTAATGAAATGTAACAGTGAGAAAAGGAGCTTGTTTTTTTAACTATCCAAACAAGATCTCAATTTTTTCTCTTTTATTTTATTCAAAGTAAGGAAAATTTACAAGACAGGTACTTCAAGCATTACTTTATGCGGTTTTAGATTTTTTTTATATCTCTGAAGGCTTCCAGACATTTAGGAAAGTTTTCAAAACAGTGCCCTCCTCGCATGCTATTTTTACCATTTTTTCATTTACCTACGCCTGTGAGTCATTATTTTCAGAGATGAATAACATTAAAGACTCGCTTATAGAAACCCTTTAGCAGATGACTCCAGTTCAGCATGCATTCTGCTAAAAGTAACATCTTACAATCCTAATGTAAGTTATTTGTTATCTAATCGTCAACAACAGAAGTCACACTAATCTACTTTAATTTGAATTACACGTATAACTAAAACATTTACTAATATAAAGTACAAAATGAAGTTTTTCGTAGTAAATAAAGAGTTCTGAGTTGTTAGTATTTAGTTTTATTATTTTACCAATAAACTCAAGTCAAAATTATTTGACGGCACGTCTGTACCTCATAAAATATTTCTTTAGAAAAAAATGGCACGTTGATCTATTAAGGTTTGCCACCCCTGGTTTAGTCTATATTTGATGAAAAAAAAATACATTTTAGTCTGCAAAAACTATGTAAAGTTTTTTTTTCAAGACTTCTTAACAATGCAAGATAACTCCTATTTTATCATTTCTAACGAAATATAAGTACAGTAAGACCCCGCTTAACGCTGTTTCGATTTAACGCTCTTTTATTTTAATTGTGGGATTCCCCGAAATAGCACGCAGCATTAGGCTTCCCGATATCCGAAGCAGTTTATATGTGTTTCTTCTTTCCTGTGGTGTTATACGAACGTATTTTTATCCTTTCAAACATTTGTTGACGTTATTGTAAGTATACATTTATGTAATATAACAATTGCTATAGTGACAAATATTATGATTTTTAGTTTTTATCATGGGTGATAATAAAAAACACGAAAATAGAGCAACAAGAAAAAGCATTTTCACTTGAAACTAAAATGCAAGTGATTAGAATATTAGATACTGGTTGACGTCAATCTCAAATTGGTGCTGCAATGAATTTGGCAACTTCAACAATAAGGACCATTCTTAAGAATAAAGAAAAAATACTGTCATCGGCAACTGCAACTACGATAAGCTCTGCAACTAGAATTACCCGTTTTAGAAATAATAAAATAGAGGAAATAGAAAAACGACTTTCTATATGGACTGACGACGAAATTGAACGCCATATGCCAATAAACCAAGAATTTTATTCATTTTCATATGTATATTCGTTTATTATATTTCTATATTTGTAAAGAATAAATTTTTGTTTTACTGTTATAAAAAACATGATTAATAAATTTAATGGTAAAATCCCCCAAAAATTTTTTCTTCCCATTTTCCCCCAACCCCGGGGATTATTTACATGATGAGAAAACCCTTTTTGCCCAACGCATAGCCTATTTTTGGGGAACCAAGGTTTTAAAAACCCGGGTCTTTTTACAAAATGTAACAAATAAAATTCGTTAAATTTTCCTCCCCCAAAATAAAAAAATGGAGCCCTTATTTTTTTGTTGACTTTTTCCCAAATAAAATTTAACCCATTTTTGATTCATTGTTTTTTGCATTCTTCTTCAATTTAAAAATTTTTAAAATTGCTTTTTAATAAAAATTTATCTTAAAACTGCTAAATATAAAAAGGTGAATCCCTTTTTTCCCCAAATTAAAAACCAAAATTTCAGCTTTAAAATTTAAAAAATTTAATTTTTATCTATCGTTCATCTTTTTTTAAAACTTTTTTTCCCCTTTAAACCTTTTTAGGGTTTGGGGTAAGTTCTTTTTAAAAAGTTTTTAGGGGATGAATAAAAAAAAAGCTCTTCAAGATCGAAAAAGGGATGTTTAAAAAATCTCATTCCCATTTTTTTTTTGACCAAAATTTCCCCCGCAGAGTTTTCCCAACCCATAAAATCACTTTTTAAACCAAAAAGAATTTTCATTGCGGGAAAACGGAAATTTCAAACGGGAGATAGTTGGGTGGGGAAAAAGAGCTCAAAATGTTGAAAAGATAAAAATGTTTAAAAAATTTTTCGAAGAAGCATTATGTGTTTTAAAATTTATTTACCCAAAAGTCGTTGGCTTCTTACTTTTTGACGCCAGCCCCCCCATTTACCCCCCCGACACGTCCCCGTCGGGATTCATCGAGCCCAGTAAAGAAGCGGGTCGTCGCCACCCATTCTGGCAGGCCCGCAGAGTGGACGGGCCCTCCGCAGAAACCAAAGACCAACCCAGTGAAGGTATACCCCAAAAAAAGTAAATGTCCGGTGGTTAGGCGATAACAGGCAACAGCTTTGGCTCTCTTCAGGGGCCTCGGGATAGGGCCCACAGAAGCCAGGGTTTTCCATGGCTTTCCCAAAGGGCCCTTTGGGTTTCCCTTTTGTCCCCGGGGGTACATTTGCCAAAATAAACCCCGTGGAAATTGGCCCCCTTTTGGGCTTCCCGAGAGTCAAAAAGGGCTTCCGGGTTTTCGAAGTTTTGGTTTTTGGGGACTCTTTCTTTCCGGGGATTCCAACATGACTTGGGACCCACTGCTTGGGTGGTGTTTAATGTGTAACAGCGAAAATTTTTTAGAGCCCCAAAAAATTTCCAAATTTAAAAAGGGCCTCCGGGTTCTTTGGGAAACTAAAAGAAAAGGAAACTCCTTTTCCCGGGGGAAAGGGAACCACCCCCGCATTTTGTTTTGTGTGAATACGAGTTTCCGTAACCCAAGAACTTAAATGAGGGAGGTTCAAAACGGGGACCTTTCCGCCCGAACGCGGGAAATTTCGTAACCAACCCCGGGCCAAAACAAACGTCTTCGCGTGATGGTTTGGGACTAGTTCATATAGATATCACCCCCGCCATATACCCCGCCCGTGTTTTGGGGAATAGGCGAGCAAACGTTCCCATATTCCCTGGTGGCGAAAACAGTTGCGTCCGGTGGGGTTTGGTTTATTCGTGCGGGACGGCCGGAATTGCGTCATTTGTGTGACGGTTTGATTGCGTCATTTTTTGGGAGACGACTTTGGGAAAAAACGGCTTATTTGTGTCAATGTTTTACGGCTTTTGCTTTTGCGGTGGATAGATGGCGCCCACGCCCTGTTGCGCGTGAAGGGTGCGGTTTCTTTCCCGCCAGGGTCACCAAAAAAGGAGGAAGGTTCTTTCTGGGTACCTTCCATTCGAAGCGAAAGTACGAAACCCAATCACACCAAAACGATCGTCTTCACGTGATGTTAGTACTAGTTCATATAGATATCACACCCCACAAACTATTAGAGATTTATAATGAAAGGCATATTAACTTTGAGCCGTGGTCAAATGATGATGAAAAACTAGAGCTATTGCTTTCTCCTCTTAATTCCACAGAATACCTGTGAGAATCTGAGGTCTGATCCCCGTAAGGCAAGGGTAAGCAATTGTTTTGGCTCTACTGCTTTCACATTGTGAAAGCAGTAAAAGCGGAGAGGCACGCCTTTTTAAATAATTCCATTCATTAGTAAACATTGCATCTTAGAAAACGTATGAATTGTACCGTAAAAATCAATGAATAAAAGTTAAAAAATAACAGTGGCAATTTTATTCAGTTTATTTACTGTGCTGACTTATATACTTCATATCTATATTGTTAGCCCAATTAATTTTAGAATCAGTTTAATGCAGTGCTTCTCAAAGTTGCAATATCCGCGGCCCAATATTCAATCATAATTTTCCTCGCGCCCCCCCTCATACAATAACAATGTTTTGAATTCAATAATACTATACTTTGACGCCAAAACTACGATACGACTTTAACCTCTTAAGCGCCCCCGGCGTATATAAACGTCTCGCTAAGCCAAAGCGTTTATTTTCCCAGGCGTATATATACGCCTTTCCGAAGTATGATCTTTTCTGTGCATTGCTATCCATAAAATTATTCCGATTGATTGATTGATTGATTGAATATTCACGTCGCACTGTATATTCACTGAATATTCACGTCACGACGGACCACGTAATTTTGAACCATGGTCAAGTGACGTGGACGACACTTGAGCTGGCACTTCCCTCTCCTAACTACCACACCACACCAACGGGAGGACGTTTCACAGTTCTCGACAGATTTAACGTGCATCGCTGCCCTACACGGTGGGTCCTTAGTGGTACTGGGCTTGAACTCGTGACAAGACAAGCCACGGTCCGATACCTATACCACTCGGCTACCGCGGCCACTAAAATTATTCCGAAGGCTTTGGAATGGAATTAAAGAACCTTAACAATGCTTGCAAAGAATTTACTTATTTCAGATGTGATTTGCTTCTTTATTCCTCCCCCAAAACCATTACATGGGGCGCCTAC
>BMAV01009377.1:0-74826 GCA_019973955.1 Trichonephila inaurata madagascariensis
TACTTAATTAAATTTTACTTATATATACTTGAATTATAATCAAGGGGGAAAAAAATAAAAAGGGGTTTGGGGCCCGGGCCCCTCAGGCCCCCCCCTTGTGTGCGCCACTGACCATGGTTCCAAATTACGGGTACGTCACCAAAAGCCCTCGAGTAGCTGAATAGTGCGACGTTAAATATGACTCTAACTCTCCCCTGAGAAAGTAATTTTAAAAAAAAGGGAAAAAAAGGGTGGGGAACAACCCTTTAAATTACTTCGAAAACGTTGCTGAGAGATCACGCAGTTACGGGAAAAGGCATTTTATTCTAGATTTAATAAACATATTAGAATGCTATTATCAAATTGATAAAGTTCACAGCATTTTGCGTGGGAAGTTCTGCAAAAGTCAGATCATTCAATTCCCCCCGATTCCGGTATTTCGTTTTTCACAAGTATGAAAGCAGCCTCTTGGCCCCTCGGGGCGGCTCCCCCTCAAAAACCCCCCAAAACCCCAACAATAGCAAAAAATTTCCGTCAATCAAAGGGGGATCGGGGCCCAAATTTCCCAACCGCCCCCTTAAACTCCCGGGGGAACTTTTACACTCTCAATCCCTCTGTTTGGGCGAAACAAAAGATCTGCACACGGCTCTGCTCAATTTAGTCCCACTCCATTGATGCTTGAAAAAATGGTCGGCATGGGGATTGAAAACCGATATAGGGGAAAATGAATACCGGTATTTTGACCATTTAAATTTTGTAATTTCGGTATTCACAATTTTAAATACCAGTTTTCGGGATTTATAGTTTTTTTAAAAAATTTTTTTTTTATTAAATTGTCTATGTTCAGGGATCGCCAACACAGAAAAATAGTATAAATTTTGTTTTATTTTAGTGTTAACTGTGGCTAATCTTTTATATTATAAATTAAATAAATTTATCCATTTCAAAAGGGTGAAAATATTAAACCTCTTTATTTCGCTCATTCCGTTGTTCTTATTTTTATTTTTTCTAGCCGGTTCTACAGTTCTAAGGCCATCCATCATCTGATTTTTTTCATTGCTAGATTCAACAGGGTGACACTAATTGAACTTAAAATATACACATAATTTTTTCTCTGACAAATAGAAATTTAAAAACACTACTACAAAGTAAGTTTTCGTTGAAAAAGGAATACCATATCCCAATCATTTCATTCCTTCATCCAACAACATCCATCATACAATGTCTCCCCAACCCAAAGTTGACAGCAAACTGATACACCTTAGGTTGTTTAAAATTTGAAACGGACATCATTGACTTTGGGAATTAGGAAATCAGCTTTTTTCAACAGCGAGGAAAAGTCTTGAGTCGAACATGAGTTAAAAATATTAGGAAAAGATCAGGGGACATTTCATGCAATTTTTTGACAACTTCGTTAGGAATAAGTAGGGCCAGGTGCTTTTTAACTTCAATTTATTTATAACAGCATCAATTTCATGGATGGAAAAAGGCGGGTCATCCGTTACGTTGCTATTGATAAGAGCGTCATTCCGTATTTCCTTATGACAATCATCCATCATTCTCACAATCATCGGGAAAAGAATGGAAGAGCCTCATTAATTGTCTCTTCAAAAGAATTAGTCACAGCTCCACTTGGAAGACAATTCCACTGAGTTCAACTCTTTTCTGAAACTGCTGTTTGACTCCAAAAGTATAAATTTTTTCCACACATTGTTTACATTAATTTCATCCAAAATTTCTTCCATGAGCTTATTTTGGCACCCAAAAAGTTTAAGATTATAATTGGTTCTTAACTCCTGATATTTCCTCTTAAAAATTTTCCCTTTTACAGTGACATTTTTACATCTCTGGAATCTCCGTCTTGCAGCATTAACGTGTTTTCTCATGAAACCCAATTTCTTTGGTCCACCGAACACTGTGCATTCCTTGCTTTTAATTGGGATGGACATTTTTGCAAGAATTTTGAACAATGGGAAATAGTTCCTTTGCAAGATCATGTAAAGATTCTGGATTTTGGCAGGAGACAATGAGATCACTAATACTTGACAGCAAGTATTTAGATGAGTCATAAAAGAGTTTCCAGTTCGCTTTTTTCAGATTAAAGATACAACTGTCACCATCATTTGATGGAATTTGGGAAATTTTGAGCAATATCAAATTCAATTGCTTTGTGGTCGGAGAGAAAAATCATAAGCGGGCAAATGCCAACAAAAAACATCTTCCAGTAAATCCGTTCCAACTGCAGTTACATCAAGTAGCTAGATCCTCAGAGCCGCAAAATGTAGGACCGCAATCTTCATTTACGACAAAGAGGAAAAAAGAACTTTATGTTTTGAAAGACTCATTATCAACAGAGTAGCCTGGCGTTTATACAAAGATAATTATTTCAATAAAAACCAATTTGGTTTTATGCCTCAAAAATGTACTGAGGACGCTTTGGTGAAACTTAACGAAATCTTTTTAAAAAAGGAAAAAAGAAAACCTTCATACAATCCTAGGTTTTTTTGGGATATTGGGGTCCCTTTTAATAATGCTTGGGGGCCCGGGTATTCTGGGTCTTTTAAAAAATCAAACACCCCTCCCTTGTTTGCCGTCTTTTCCCAACTTCTTTAAAAGATAGATTGTGACTTTATTTTTTGGGTCATTCCTAAAAAGAGAAATTTTTTGAAAAAGGGGGATGTCCTCAGGGATCTTTTTTCGGGACCTTTTTTTGGAACGTCATTATAAATGTTTTTTTGGGAAAAAAAATCTTGGTTTTCTTTCCTGTGAAACGATTGTTTTTGCCGATGACTTACTTCTTTTTTTTTCCGGGAAAACCCCCTTTTCCTGATATAAGCAGACAAGCGCAGTTTACCTTGATTTTTGCATCAACCGGGAAAAAAGAATTTTTAAAATTAGATTTTAAAGTTTTGTCAAGTCAAAAGTTATGATCTTGGAGGGGGAGAGAAAAACGTTCCCCGGGAACCCCTCACCCTTAATGGGTTTTTTTGATTGTGGGGAAAAGAACTAAAATATTTTGGGTATTGTCCTTGACAGAAAACCCTGTTGGAAACAACATGTTTTGCATCTTTTCGAAAAAAAATTGTGAAAACTTTCTTCTAGGGCTTTTAGGTTGCCAGAAATAGCTTTGGCATCGCCCAATGTATCACCCCTCATTTATAAACAAGGCATTGTTCCTTTTTATTTGTTACGGCTAAAGAATCTGGGGCCCCGCCTTGAAGAAAAAAAATAAATTGTCGGTTTTTTGGAAAAATTAAACGAAGAATATTTTGAGTTATTTCGGGGAATCGAACTTTATCCTATGAAGCTGTGTTTGCTATTTGGGTTTTTTCCGCCTATTGACATTTTTTATTATCAGGAATAATGAATGAAAAGATTGAAAACAAAAGAACTGTACCAATAAGTCTAGATGGTTCCCTGAGGTTTCTGAGCCCCTTCATCCTTCGGGAACGTTTTCCCCCAACTTGATTGTTAAATAAAATATTTGAAAACAATTTTCCCAGTTGTCTGTTTTACAGATAAAAAATCAACAATAAGGTTGGACTTGCATTTGTTATTTTCCCAAGATTTTATTGAAATTGAAACTTCCAAATTTAGAATAAGAGATGAGTGAAATTGTGTTTCAGGCTGAATTATTTTTGAAGCTAAAGGGAAAGTCTTTTGGGATCTGCAGTAACGAAAATCCTTTTCATCAATTTTTAATTTGCAGCGATTCTCTGTCATCTTTTTGTGCCTTAAATAACTTTAAATTCCCCAAAATAAACTAATTTTTAAAAAACGCATTTTAAATCTAAATTTTTCTTCGAAGCAAAGGGTACAATTTTTTCTTTTTTTTTGTTCGAGGACTAGGGGAATCTATGGCAATGAACGTGCTGACTGGCTTGCAAAAGAAGGGAAAAAATTAAACGATCTGATTCCTATGAAAAATTTAAAAAAATCACATCATAAAAAAATTTTTTAAAAAAAAAATTATTTCCGAGTGGAATAACTTGTACCAATTTTTCAAAAAATGCGCATCTCACCAAGGAATTTATTCCTTCTATTCAAAAAACTTTGTTTAAAAAGGGTAAGCACTTTTTAACCTAATTTTTTTCTTACTCAGTTTCTAACTGGGCATGGAAAATTTTTAAAACCTATTTAAAAACGCTTCAATTTGTCGCCTACTGATCAGGTTCTTGCTCCCGTGACGCAGTCCCGAATGCCAAGATCTGACTTTTGCCCCGTACTAAATTCGCTTCGGAAAGACGTACACTCATGAATTGCCAACAAAAGAAAAAATATAGTGGGCCCCCCTCCTTTCTCTGCCTTTGTTCAAAGCAAATCATCTTTCACATCGTTTTTTGCATACATTAATTGATTTATTACTGTATTTTTTAGATTGTAAATTTTTTCGTGTTTGTAAACACTTTCTGTACATGAATATTTATGTGTGTGTTTTATATATATATGCCTATGTATGTATGTATGTTTTTTGTATTTGTATTTTGAAAATTTTTTTTTGATCATATTTTCTTATCTTTCCCCATTGTTTTAGTTTTAATTTTTTATTATCTCTGTTCACATGTGAGCAATCTTGTATTTTTTTTTGTATTTGTTGTATTTTGTATTCATTTTTCCCCCCTTTTTTGGGTTTACATTTGGGAAAAATTTCCCTTCTACATGTAATTTTCCCATCACTATAGTTTGAGTATTGACTTACGTTTTTTAAGCCTTGTGTTATACCCTTTTCGGCACACAAGGAAAATCTACCTAGAGTCTCAAAAAAAATGTCTCCCTAACGGGCGAAATCAATTGGGGCTGTGAATACAAAATTGCATCTACAATCAAAAGAAGTTATAAAATATTTTGAATCATCCCAAAGGAAAACTATCCTAATACACCCCCAAACGATACTGCATTGCGCGGGGGTTTGTAATCTGATATTCGTAAATTAGAAACCATGGTTGTTCTTGTGAATAAAAATACATAATATTTTCGTTATTTGTTAAATTAGTAAGTTTGTTATTCACACTGTTTTTGCATATCATACTTTAGGGTTCAAAATATTTTTCAGATTCATTATATATATACTCATAAACCGATAATAAAACCGGTATGCCAGTATTAAGTTCTAAAAAATACCGAATACCGGTATTGAAATTTTGGTCCGGTACTGCAATCCCTAGTCGGCACGTCTGATCCCAACCCCGACATTGTGTCTTGTTCACCATCTGGAGGGCTAAAAAATCGCCTTGTCACAGTGACATTGAGGATGTGTCTTAGCCACGACCGACCAACATGCCTCTTAATTTAAAACGTTTGCGACCCACATGTGTAAAGGGAAACGCAACACAATATATGCAATTCACCGCAGCTTACTTCCTATAGAACGCTGAGACAAAAGATCCTCTGGATGCCGCGGAATAAAAAGTATGGCAACATCAAAGCCTTTTTCCGAATCGACTGAATTGGGTTGTGCCCTTGACATGAAGAAATAATAGCCGGTCATTTTGGGGCGATACGATGCCCCATCTGAACAACTTGGTCCTCCGTACGTACAATACTTGACCAGTATTGTTGGGGAGAGTTCCACTAATGCGCAGATATTATAGGGGTAACAATGCTCTGTGAATGTACAGTGTATCAGAGGTTTTATCACAGGATTAAAGAAGTGTAAATGCCTAAAGTGTGCAGCCTTACAACTAATAATCCCAATTCATCATGTAGAAATTCGGTCTCTTTTTTTGAAAATGTTGATTGGGTGAATATTAACGTCTTTCGAACTATTCAGTTACTTGAAAGCATTCAACGACGAACCTCGTAATTTTGAATCATTGTCAAGTTTCCCTCAGGACGACACCTGAACTGGCACCCCCTCTCCTAACTTCCACACCACACCAACAGGAGGACGTTTGAGCCTTGCCGGATTTAACATGCATCGGGCGCCTCTGCACGGCGGGTATTCAGTGGTACTTGGCTCGAATTCATGACAAGACGGCCACGAGTCCATGACCTTGACCACTAGGTTGCCTCTTCAAAATATTGGGGGGAAAACCAAAAATATGTGTATTTTATTTGAAAATGGGAGTAATTTGAATTAATAAGAATACGATATACTAGTTGGGAGGGGGGATAGATCTGATTACTTAACCCTATCGAGTTTTTATCTCTAATAGTGCAGAATTTGAGTGACCGTAAGATTCTTTGCTTTTAACTCTTAGTAAAAGAATTCTTGTAGTTGTCGTATATTTTTATTCTGGGATACATATGAAGTACGAGTGGAAGAAGAATAGAAACATACAGTACGAACAGAAGAATAAAGACATTTATTACAAATGATGATCCCAGCATATAACAGAAGGGATGCGCTGCTTTCCATTCGAGGCGTGAATCCATTGCAGGCGAAAGAGTCCGACGTCTTTTCCCTGAAGAGGATACAACAATGCCTTATTCGGGATTCGAACCCGAACCCACTCGGTTACAAACCGAGGGTCATATCCACCATACTGGCTGGGTGGTAAAAGAATTCTTAAATTTTGAAAATTTAATGCAGGAAGTTTAAGATTTGAAGCAGATAAAAATATAAATGGAGTTTAAAAGTCGAGATGAAAATGCAAAATGTATTGTTAAGAGTAGATCAGAATAGAATAGGATATAATAAAATATGAAAAAAGCAAGAACCAATCAAAATATACTGGCAAGCTGGGTGTTGAAATGAAATACACTGCTGGCCACCGTAAATGCAACACCAAAAAAGACAAGAGATAGCAAAACAAAATTTATTTTGTAGATAACATGTTGACCAATTACCAAATGATTAAATTTATAGACTTCTGTGAAGTGTGGTTCCTTCCAGAATCAGTAGCCAGAGCAGCCGCCATTGTTGGAGATCAACGCTGCCACACGCCTCGGCATTGATTCAAAGAAACTTTCAGTGTGTTCTTGGGGTACAGCAGACCAAGCAGCTTCCACACGTAACCAAAGTTGATCTGGTGTGGCAGCTGGGGGTGTAATCCGGGTCAATGGTTGAGCAACCATGGACCACATGTTTTCTATCGGCGAAAGATCTAAAGAGCGAGTAGGTCAGGGAAGTAAATCAATCTGGTGATTGACGAAGAACCTTTGGGCAATGCGTGCCACGTGTGGTCGCGCATTATCCTGTTGAAAATGGCTGTGGCCAAGCCCTGAAGGTAAGGAAGGACAACTGGCTCCAACACCTCGGAGATGAAGCTCTGGCTGCTTAGAGTACCGTCAATGCGTACTAGAGGAGTGCAAGAGTGATATCCAATACCGCCCCATACCTTAATACCCGGTGCAGAACCAGTGTGGTGGTGCATAACGCAGCTGTTCAGCATCCTCTCTACACGGTGTCTCCAGACTCGAATCCGACCATCGCGGTGTTGCAGACAGATGCGTGACTCGTCAGTAAAGACAACTTCATTCCGTTCTGCCTCCCACATCCTTCTTTCATAGCACCATTGGCGGCGGAGACGTCTGTGGTTCTGCGTCAAGGGTAGACCAAGCAATGGACGTCTTGCGGACAGACCACTCTGCTGTAAACGCGTCGAATGGTACGCGCAGACACTGAATAATGTGTTACAGACTCAATGTGCTGTGCTATGGTTCGTGATGTGACTGAGCGATCCGTCACTGCCATGCACACAGTTTGCCTGTCTTCACGTGAAGTGGTGCACTGAGGTGGATGCGATTGACCACGTCGGTCCGTCGTACCCTCCCACATCCAACGGTCACGTATCCGAATTACAGTTGCTTGGTTTCGTCCAACACGACTACCGATTTCTTTGAAAGATAATCCACAATTTCGGTAGGCTACTATCCTTCCTCTGTCGAACTCGGATACTTAATTAAAAGCTGATCGCTGTTTTCTACGAGACATAACTGATCGTTTTTTGAAAAAACCACAAGAAAAACACAATTATTGAACTTGAAATCGTCGAAATCTCCTAGCCTTAAATAGCGCTTTGAGGTGGCGCCACAGGCGCGCGTGATGTGTGTCTGCTCTGAAATTCTAAGCATTTGCATATCTCACATCCGCTAATGCATGTTGAAAATTTCATGTTATTTGTATGCTTCCTTCAGGGTGTTGCATTTACTGTGGCCAGCAGTGTACATCAAGAACTCTCAGTGATTTACAACGTAGTGATGCAAAGGGTAACATAGTGATTAACTTTTTAAAGATTAAAAAAAAGTTATATTATTTTTTTAATTTAATAGAGTCTGTAAATCTGTTCAAAAATAGATATAATTGAATATATCAAATGAATCAAATTCTCCCCTCTCTCTCATAGTATTTATTACAACCACTTCAACCACTATTTTCATTAGTTTCTCAGATTTCAACAAAATAAACAAATCAAGATATTTATAGACTCACAGAGTCATCGTAAATAAACATCCCTTTCAGGTTTTTTGCTTGGCTGAAATTCCATCTTCTACGAGGAAACGTTCAATCAGTTCCGAATTCTTATAAGTTATTTACGACTTGAGAATATCAATGGGATTTTCTTATTCAATTTCTTTTTTATGTTATGTTTTTTCCCTTTTTATTCAGGTTTTTCCGCAACCAACCCTTTCTAAAAGGTTAACAACCTCAAGAAGCCATCTGAACGGGAGTTTCTTTTTACAACGTTAAAATCGTATAATTAGATTTTAAAATAAATTTTAAACTAGTAAATATTTACCCAGAAGTGTTCGTCAAGACATTTTAAACTGTTTTAAGCTATCTAAACTAAAAGTTTGGATAAAAAATAATATTAAGTCTGTGTTTTTTTATATATGCTGCGAAACATATATTTCAAAAAAGATATACCTAATAAGAAAAAATTTAAATATTTAAAGAAAAAATAAATTTTTAAAAAATATATGCCTACAAATTAATAACATTGTCATATTATCCAAGAAAATTTTTATTTCAATAAGTATTTAATGAATAAATAGAATTCTCTCTCATATTTGAGCAGGTGCTATAAGTTTTTTTTTTATTTTTAGACTGACTAATACATTTTTTTCATAATAAAATTATGTCACTAAGTTACTTTCTTTTGTTAATTTTTATAAAATTACAGTTTAAATACAAATTAAGGTATCCGACTACGTTCAGAACCATGATTTTGCAAAAGCGTATAAATGGATAATATTTATGATATTTAGTGTCACTTAGATTAGAAAATGTATATAAAATTGTTTTAAGAATAGTATTACAATAAAAAATTATTTAAATACAATATTTTGACAAAAAATGAACATAGAATGACTCATTTTCAAAATGTTCTCCTTTTTTGAAAAATACTTCTATTTCTATTATAATAATAATTTGCCTGTATATAGCTCAGACTTCTGTAAAGAGGCTCAACTAGAATTTTTGATATATACAACTTAGAAGTGGGTTTATCCATGTTTTACGACACACACACACACACACACAACAGAGGGGAGACATTTTAAGAAAAAAACGCCGATAATTATTTCAAATGGTTGTAACTCTGAAAATAATGTGAATTTTTCAAAAAAAAAATAGTTCAGACTCTGAGCAGAAGTCTTTACCTTATATAAGCACACACAAGATATTATTTTCGAAGCATTTTTTTTAAAGGAGAACATTTTGAAAAGAAGGTTATATTCTAAGTTAATCTTTTGCCAAAATATTGTATTTAAATAATTTTTTTTGTCAAAATGTCCTTAAAACCTGTCCTAAAGTGTCCTAAGTGACACTAAATATCCTGAACATTATCCATTTATGCGACTTTTTAAAATCACGGTTCCGAACGTAGTCGGATACCTTAAAATACACTCTATAACAAAAAAAAAAAAAAACGACGCACCAAGAACGAGTTGTCTGAGAAGGGCAAAAATTGGTGGGTAGAAGGATTATATACAGAATAGAAAATGATTAAAATTTCAGAAAAATTGATTGATTTATTTCAGAGTTACATAGTTACAAAGTAACGAGCTCAGTAAGGTATTGACCCACCTCTAGCCTGGGTGCAAGCTGACGCACGACGTGGAATAGAGCGATAAATCACCTAGATGGTTTTCTGCTGTATTTCTTGCCAAATTTGCTCCAATTGTCGGGCCAAGTCATCAATATTACCTGGTAGATGCAGTCGCCTTCCCATCATATCCCAGACATGCTCGATTGGAGAGAAATCTGGCAATCTGGCTGGCCAAGGGTGTGACAAGTTGTAAGACAGTTCATAGCAACACGTGCCGTATGTGATCTGGCATTATCTTGCTGAAAAATAAGGCCAGGGTACTGCAAAAGGAACGGTAGCAAAACTGTTCTCAGAATGTCGTCAACGTACCGCCGATGTCTTTAAGTGTGCATCTAATGACGACCAAAAGGGTCCAGCTATCAAAACAAATGGCACCCCAGATCATAACTCCTGGTTGAGGACCTGTGTGGCGTGCAATAGTGAAATCAGGATCGGCACGCTGCCCTGGACGTCTTCAGACACGTCTTCCATGATCGTCAGGACACAGTTGTAAGCGGGATTCGTCGCTAAACACTATATGTCCCTAGTCAGCATAATTCGAACTTGATCGAGTCAAGCAACACTGTAATCTAGCTTGACAGTTTGCAGACGTGAGTAGCAGATGGCGTAGCGGTCACTATGAGCGTAAATGTCACTCTATCAGCCATCTGTGAATGGTCATGGTGGACACTCTTGTGCGGGTCGCACGTCTGATGGTTGATAACAATGAATCAGGTGCTGTGACAGCTGATCTGACAATCAATCTGTTCTCCCGATATACTGTGACCCTAGTTCGACCGCTACCATCATGACGCTGAAATCTGCCACTGTCCACCCATTCTTGCTTGCATCTTCTAATGGCCATATCGCTTCAACCCATATGACGAGCGATTCTCCGATTTGCCCAACCTGCCTTTTTCAATTCAATGATACGACCTCTTTGAAACTTTGACAGTTGCTCGTAATGAGCACAAATCCTGCGGCGATGCATTTTCGCAGTTATTGAAAGGTATCCTAAATCGCAATTCAACAGAAATTTTGACCATCAAGTTTAAAATCGCTTCTTATAGACACCTGCTGGGTGCGCTGTTTCTTCCGCTATTCATTTAGTGGACACTAAATTTTTATCATTTGCATTTTCGGTATAGGTGTCTTCGCAAACGAAATTTCATTACAATCGGGAAACTCCTTCTTGGTGCGTCGTTTTTTTGTTATAGAGTGTATTTCACTAATATTTTCTCCAAAGAATTAATAGTTTACTTTTTACACATGCAACAACAAATGTGTATTCTTTTAAATTGAACAGTTCCGAATAGACTAAAAAATGATTTTGTTTTAATCACTCTAATAGCTAGTTTTTTTTTTACAATTTATTTACAGTTCTGCTTAAGAAATTTAATATTAACCCTCAAAGCGGTCTGCACTTAAAAGTTTTGCCATTCTGGAGATGTTTCGAAAATGCACCTCACGTATTTTTTTGCCGTCAGGTGGGGTTCTCAAAAGCGGTTGAGGCATATTTTTAAGAATGTGGCTCGGCCGCTTTTGGGAATCTTGCTTGAAGGCAGAAAAAGCATCCCTGGAATGACGGGATTTTACATGCAGACCGCTTGGAGGGTTAAAGAACTAAATCATATGCAATATTTTGTCCTTTATTGAGTTTAATTTGCTATTTGTTCTAACAGAGTGCTTAAGAATTTTAAGATATATGTATGTTCAATTATGAGAATCAAATGTATATATACAGTCATTAAAAAATTCATAATTAATAAACAGAAAACAACATGGTGTAAGTCAGGGGTGTCGAACTCGCGGTCCATAACGAGCATTTTTGTGGCCCGGTCATTATATTGGCAAACAATAATATGTAATAAAATATCAAAATTTCTCCGGAATTAGGAAAGATAGTAGCAGAGAAGAGATGCCAAAAGTGTCAGTCAATACGTAGATTTAAAATTTTTCTTGTTTCCTTATATATGTTAATTACAATGCTTCTCAAACTTTCAATGTTTGCAACCCAATATTTAATCACAATTTTCATCGCACCCTCCCTCCATGCAAATAACAATGTAATGAATTCAATAATACTATACTTTGACGCTAGCTACAATACTACTTTAACCTCTTAAGTGTCACCGGGTACATATACGTCTCGCTCAGCCTGTGCGTTAAACGCCCCGGGCGTATATATAAGTCTTTCCGAAGTACGATCTTTTCTGTGCACTGCTATTCATAAAATTATTCCGAGGAAAAAATGCCATAAAAGGACCTTAAGACTGCTTGCTTATATCAAAGGGTTTTTTTAATTATTTCTTCCCCGAAAAAAAACATGGAATCCCCACCTACGGTAAAAACGGGATAGAATCGCATAACTTTTAATCGGCAATGAAGAGAATATTTATAAACCGTCCAAAAATTATCAAGATAAGTGTGTTAATTTTTGTATATAATTTTATATGTGACAAGCCCATGGAGCTACTGGTAATTTTTAAATTTGTTCTTAGGATTGTTAAATCAATTTTAAAATACACATTATGCACTAATGATACATTTATAAGTGTATTATTTCAGTGTAAATGTTATTTTTTATTTTATTATGTCAGAATGTATTTTGTTCACTTTTATTAAATTTATATTTTTTTAAAAACAATCTTTTGGTTTTGACTTTTCAATATGCTCGCGCCCCCTCGTACAGTTATCACACCCCCCTATGGGGACGCGCCCACAGTTTGAGAAACGCTGGTTTATTATAATGTATTATTTGAAATAATTCTACGTTTCTGTGAAATTTGAGTTTCTTTGAGCCCCTAAGTTAAAAATTGTTTATTCTGCCCAAATCAGCCTTTGAGCTTTACACCCTTGGTGTAAGTCTCCCCTTAACTAATGCATATAATGTGCATTGATGTGAATTCTCTCCCTTTGGTAAAATTTTTACCATTTTTATTTTTCTTGTTTCCAAACTACATATTCTTTTTTACTGTACAGAGTACTCTTATCTCTGTACTTTGACTCATTTAATACTTTATGTTTTGATTAATCCGGAAAATCCGAGGGAATTAATTAATTCGAATTAATCAGGATTAAGGTATCCGACAACGTTCGGGACCGTCATTTTGCAAAAGCGTGTAAATGGATAATATTTATGATATTTAGTGTCACTTAGATTAGAATACATGTATAAAATTGTTTTAAGGACATTATGACAAAAAAAATTATTTAAATACAATATTTTAGCAAAAATAAACTTAGAATAACCTTTTTTCCAAATGTTCTCCTTTTGTAAAAAATGCATCTATTGTATTAATATTTTGCCTGTATTCAGCTCAGACCTCCGTACAAAGGCTCAACTAGAATTTTTGAAATGCATAACTTGGAAGTCGGTTTATCCATGTTTTACGAAAACATAAGGGAGAAATTTTAAGAAAATACGCTGATAATTATTTCAAATGGTTGTAACTCTGAAAATAATCTGAATTTTTCAAAAATCATAGTTGAGCCTCTGTACAGAGGTCTGAGCTAAAACGGCAAAATATTAAAATATAATGCAGCATTTTTCAAAAAAGGAAACTTTTGGAAAATATCTAATTTCCCAAAATATTGTTTAAATAATTTTGTCATAATGTTTTTAAACTTTACACATTATTCTAAATTTTAACTAAAATCATAAAATTCATTTATACTTTTAACATGGTTCCGAACGTAGTCGGATACCTTAATGAGGAAGAGATTATCCGGAGGCTCTACTGCATGCTGAAGTATAATTTCCCTAGTTTATTTGAGGCATTTTACTCATTTGTAAAAAATTTTTCGGTTAATGTAATTCTGATAAAAATAAATGTATAATAGGAAGAAATTCATAATATTGTTTGTAAAAGAATATTCATGTATATATATATATGTGTGTGTGTGTGTAGAAACATTCTGAAAGCTATTTTTCCACACAAGTGTACACATTCTTTTAAAATATAATATATTTTACAAACAAGTTAATGAAAAAAAGCAAACGAAAGATACATTATTCTTCAAATAAATATTATAAATGTCTCATGAAATATAAAAATTATTGACAGCAGAGAAGATAAGTTCTATATATATATATGCTAAATTATAATTAGTCACACTAGTTGTAGCAGCTATAAAATTAAAGAAACAACCCTGATTTTCAGTGTCTCCTGAGTAAATTTTCTCGTTCTTCAAATTATGTGAGTAAATAATTAATAGATTTAAATTTTTTTAATGTACCATGTTTTTATAACTGACTAAAAAGTATAAAACCGTTTCGCTTTTTTTTTCTTTTCTTTTTTCACATTTTCATGCATTACCATCCACTTCTGAGGTATGGTCCATATTTCAAGTCTCTAGCTCATCGGGAAGTTAATTTAAAATAAATTACAAAATTCCACCCGGACAAGAAAGCAAGTTAATAAAAACAGGGTAAAATAGCATCAATATTCAAACTGAAAGTTTTTTTTTATCTGTTTCTTCTGTATATAGAAGAAGAGTTTTCCTAATTTTTTAAAGCGTTTTGCTAATTCTATAGCATTTTTTTTTTGAGTTAGTATAATTCTGATAACAAAAAAAATTTGTATTCTATGAAGAATTTGATGACATAGTTTAATAAAGAATATACTTGAATATAAACTTATCTGTGTTGAAAGATTTTCAAAGCTATTTTTCAAATGGTATATTATTCTTCACATAAATAGAACAGAATGTCTTATGAAACAAAGAAAATAGTGAGAGTTCATTAGATTAACTCTTTATACAAAAATATCAGTCACACTAGTTGTAGAAACTATAAAATTAAAAAAATAACGATGATTTTCAGTACTACTCTGAAAAACTTCCTTGTTCTCCAAAGTATATAAGTAATTCTAGTAATTACTTGAATATGCAAGGAGTCATTCTTTGTCACAAGAATCAAAGTGGATTATCTTCTTAATGACGCAAAGAACATTTTCTAGGCTTTAAACTCAGTTCCAGGAACGAGAATTAAGATTAGATAAGGGCATTATCAAGGCTCATTACGGACTTTTAGAGCACAGGACCTAATCGTTGTCTATTGGTAACAGCCCATCAAAGTATGTGCTAGAGGGTTACTTAGTTTTGGTAACAGCTCCCCTCGGGGGGAAAAGTTTCGAGTTTATCTTGCTAATCTTCCTAAAGCATAGCGTCATTTTCTTTCTGTACGATGACTTTCATGCATAACACAATGTAGTATGGCGTAGGAAACATCCTTTTAGAAATGTTGGCAAAACAAATGCAGTGAATAAATTACAAATAATTTGTTGCTCTAAAAATTTTAGCGTGACGAGATATCTGGGGAAATTGATAAGCAGCGTGAGACTTAAGAAATTAAATCATTGATTTATTTCGTCTACACCTATTAATTACAATACAGTGAAAATGGTTTAACATGAAACTGAGGTGTGTGTTCGAAATATTTTTTCGTGTAAAAAGATATTTTATAAAAAAAAAATATATTTAACATAAGGAAGTTTATATTAGAGTCCGTTTTATTTACATAGATATGTATATATACATTTATTGAATAAAAATCAATCAAACGAAAACATTTACAAGAAAATGAAATTTGATACAACATTTTCAAGTTTTTTAAAAAATAGAACATTTATTGAGTTTTTGGAAAATATTCTGATATTTCTCTTTGCATTGTGTCTTTTTTAGCATTAAATTCTTCATTGTCGTTCATTTTGTTATTGATTTCACCAATAGAATGTGCGTCTAAATAACTCTGCGCATACTCTTTTTCATGATGTTCCTCTTTTCGGATGTTTCTGAGTGGCGTTTGTAGGGGTGTAGGGTAAAAGTAGATTAGATAAACAAAATTGATTCGTGTCACAGGCTATTCTGAGTGTATATATTTCAAAGGCAAGATACTCTCCTTTCTACGAAACATGTGAAACCCCCTTTTATTCATTTCACACCCCTCTTAAACTACCCTGTGTTGCTGATGTTTTCCGTATTTTGTTCATTCCCAGATAGGATAGCTTTCGTGTTAAGCGATTTCCGTTTCATGTTAGGAGAAAAAAATGCTTGAAAATACATTGTAGTTTGTCGTGACCATTGTATTATTTCGCGGTAACCGGTGTTTCGTCTTCAACGTTTTCTCGTTAAACGAATTTCAATGTGTTTACATTTAGATGCAAGTTATTCAAACTATTGAGTATTTCAATACTACAGAATAGTTTATTGGTGATGATGGAGGTAAAACACAACATCTCTTTTGAAGTGTTGTCAGCAGTCTGCACTCTCCCTTCTCATACCACGAATTTAACTCGAGGTTCGGCTCGCATTTGAAATGCAACCGTTGTTTTTCTCACTGTCATCGTTTGTCAGCAAGATGTCAGATTAAAGAATCTTGGAATATTTTGGGGGTGCACCTGCAGATTTGAGAGGCATAATGTTATCTGCATAGGAAAGCCGATCTTGCAGCTGTGAGGCAGACGCTGTGAGGAAAACGTTGCAATAGTTTCAAATATGTAATAAAAGGATTCCATATTACACTTGTAAATTATCGCTGCTTTTGATAATTATTTTTCTTCGAATAATTTGGAACTCTCGAACAGTTACTGCATAACGGGCTAAATTCATGATGGTCGCGTGATCAATGCAATTACGTATTCTCTATTGATTTCAAAACTGACATTAGACATACTTTGGTTCTACTTGTAAAATTTAAATAAAATTTCAAATTTGATGATTGGGTAAAGGTGCTCGCTCAAATATTCACATTCTTCAACAAGTTTTTCAAAATTAAAAAAAAGTACTTCTGTTATTCGTGTACTTTGAAAACAAGTGCATTTTATTTATTTATGCGCATTATTGCTTACAAATTATACGGGGTGTAACTAAACTCTGTAGCAAAACTTTTAAGGGGTTATAGTATACATGACAAACAATAGTAAAACAGGAAACTTAGGGCCCCAAACGTCTTCTGAAGGAGATAGGTGCCGTTAAAGTTTAGGGTCCGAAATTTCAAACGATTATAAAAAACGGAAAAATGGGTTGATTCGTTAGCGGTTTTCGCTAAAATTATTCTTCTTTTCAGTATTTTCTTGAAAAATAAATTTGAAAGATAAAGCTCAAAAAATGTCGATAGAGGTTGCTTTAGACTTTGGAGTAACGAACAACTATTTTTTACTCTTATTTTTTTGTATCACATTAAGTGTTTTCAAAAGCTTAAACTTAAACTTAAATTTTGAGCTCAAAATCTGATTCGTTGTGGTTGGTTAAGTAGAGCAAACGGGATTGTGTTCAGCAGGTGAAATTTGAAACTCCCTTCCCTCTGAACAGAGCTCAGTTATTTCCGATCTTGGTGTCGTGGTGACGTACACCAGGCAGCAACTACTACCTCCTACAAGTAAAATAAACGAGAGAGGGATGACAAAATTAAAAAAAATATTCATAATAGACATGACCAACTTCTCTGCTCAAAATAAAAAGAAACAATTTGATGTACGCACGTAGTGCGTATGAATGAAGGTTGAATGAAAGATGGACACGTAGAAAATGGTACACGCATGATTTTCTTGCGGAATCACAAAAACTGCTCGAAAGAGCGCCCACCAGCAAAGATGCAGGCCTCACACCGCCGGTGGAGGGACTGTCGAACATTAGCAAATACCCAGGGCATCTCCCAGATATCGCCTGCTACGACGGCAATTCTTGCAACCAGGGCCTCTTCGGAGTCGATGGGACTTGCGTAAACAAGACTCTACATATGGTCCCAGAGGAAGAAATCTAGGCAGGAGAGGTCAGGTGAGCGTGCCGGCCAATTTACCAGACCACCCCATCCAATCCATCGCCCTGGATATGCTGTATCCAATGCACTTCGCCCATCTGCACTGAAATCTGCAGGCGCTCCTTCATGTTGGAACCACATACGAGCCTTTATGTTGGCTGGGACACTTTGCAGTAGAATTTTACATCCTTACATACAATTAGCACCATACAGTTAAATCCTTGTGTACTACACTTTGAATGCAAATCGGGTGATTTGCATAATCGGGTATTTTGCGGGAGAAATTGCTCATGTCTGTTATGAATAACTTTTTTATTTAATTTTGTCATCCCTCTCTCGTTTATTTTACGTTTAGTGGGTAGTAGTTGCTGCCTAGTCTACGACCGAGCATCGAAGATCATGAATAACTGAACTGTGTGTAGGGGAGGATGTGAGTTCAAATTTCACTTCCTGAACACAGTTGAATTTGCGCTACGTAACGATTCAAATTTCCAAACGATTCGAAACGATTTCCCAAACGATTCAAATTTTGAGCTCAAAATTTAAGTTTTTGTCTAAGCTTTTGAAAGCATTTAATGTGACACAAAAATAACAGTAAAAAATAGTTGTTAGTTACTCCAAAGTCTAACACGCCCTCTATCGAAATTTTTTGAGCTTTATCTTTAAAATTTATTTTTCAAGAAAATACTGACAAAAAGAATAATTTTAGCGAAAACCGCTAACGAATCGACCCATTTTTCCGTTTTTTATAATCATTTGAAATTTCAGACCCTAAACTTTAATGGCACATATCTCCTTCGGAAGACGTTTGGGACCCTAAGTTTCCTATTTACTATTGTTAGTCTTGATGTGTATTATCACACCCCTTAAAGTTTTGCCGCAGAGTTTAGTTACACCCTGTATGCATATTGAAAGAGTCAGCAAGAAAGCAAAAGTTGGCAACAGAGAAGTGTAAGAACTGATTTGTGTTAAACACGTGATTGCATTTATTCTGTGACAATGACGTCACATAAATTTGTGAACTGATTGGGTGGAAACATGCGTTTGTAGTTATCATGTGACTATGATGTCGCATACGCTTAACCCACTAAGCAAATTTGCCTATTTTGTTTGTACAATCTAAAAACAACTCTCTCTGTTTATATTTAAATTTAAAATAAAAACATCGTTCAAATTTATAATACAGATTTTTTTGTTATTATGCAGAGCGTTGGATGTTTTAAACCAACGATATTCAACCTGCGATCCTCGGGGCGCATGTGGTCCGGTCTTGGCCCGTTTCACTAACAAATTCAATTATTTAAGAACAATGCATTAAAAAATTTGCGAGAAATTCTATCAGTCAAGCAATCAAATATATCAATTTTTCTATCGATGTTGTGCTGGTAACAATTGCGAGATAACTTTTCCTTTTTATGATTGTAATGGTTATTGTGTGAAAACAAATAACAGTGGAATAGCGACAAATGTATGGGTGAAGCTTTTTTTAATTAACCTTCATGTCGTTAAAGCGAAAAAATCTAAAGATTATATGCTGTTCCTGGATTATTGAGATCTGGACTATTTCGCAGAGAAAAACAAACATGGATCGACAACTTGTTCAACTTGTCGTGAAAATTATATATTTAAAATTAAAATTTTATACTCGTAGCTGTAGCACTAAGCTCAAATTTTTCAATGACTCTTTTTGTTAAAGATCTCTTTCAAGATGTGATAAATTGGCTTTCTTAAAAAAAATCTTTACAACAGTTACAAAATATTTTGTCGGTCGTAATGTAACAAAATTTCAGAGTCAACAAAGGCATCCTACAAAACTTGGTACATTATATATATTGATAAACAAAGAGTTTAATATAGTTTTAAAATAAAATTCAAAATTATTAGTTTTAATATTCTCCGATGAATTATCCACACTTAAAATGTTTAAATGTCCTTAATCTTACAGCCCCTCTCTCCTCCTCAATCCTCACGTTGCGGCCCACGTGAAATGTATGTGGCGCGACGAAAAAAAAGTTGAGTACCGCTGTCATAGACTAAATTAAATGAGGCAAATTTAGGGCTGTATGGGCTCAATTAAGTCTCCTTTTTAGAGAAACAATTATTTATTAATTTGGTTTAGATTATACAATTGATTGATTGATTGAATATTAACGTCGCACTGTTCAGCTACTCGAGGGCTTTTGGCGACGGACCACGTAATTTTGAACCATGGTCAAGTGACGTGGACGACACCTGTGTGAGCTGGCACCCCCTCTCCTAACTACCACACCACACCAACGGGAGGACGTTTCAGCTCTCGACAGATTTAACGTGCATCGCTGCCCTACACGGCGGGTCTTTAGTGGTATTGGGCTCAAACTCGTGACAAGGCAAGCCACGATCCGATACCTATACCACTCGGCTACCGCGGGCGGCCAAGATTATACAAAGACAACAAAAATCTTTAACTAAAATTAAGGACAAAGACCACGGGCGGTTTTAATAGCAACCACGTCCTTCCCTCACTTGGCCTGTTCTATAGACAAGTGGTTGGTCTCTAGAGGGCGCTTCTGCTGCTTAGGACTGTCAGTTACAATAAGGAAAAGATCGGTTACAATTAGTATTATTTCCTTCTCTTTCATTTTAAGATAAAATTTTCAAAGTAATATACGGATTATTAATGTTTTTCATGTAATTACTATTTTATGTCTTACAATTCAATTTTCTTTAAAAATCTAATTATTATCCTTAGATAGATAAGGTCGTCACATAAAATTTTGCAGGCTTCAAAAGAAAGAGAAACAGAATTTAAAATCAATAGGATATATTGTGAAGAATGAATACTATATGAGGAATTATAATGTTTAAGTATTATAAAAATATTCCGTGATTGTGTTCCTTACAAAATCAAATTTATAACTCTTTAGATTACAAATATACATTCGTAATTGCAGAAATATTCTGAAGTTGAGAATAGTTGATTACAATATACAGTAAAAAGGTACTTCTTTTAAAAAAAAAATAAACAAATTTCAAAAAATTAAATTTATGTATGTAAAAGTTATAATAAAATAATAAAAATAAAGTTAGTCGTCTTAAAAATAAAAATGTTTAAGATGTGAAAAAGATCTATGATAAAATATGCTCGAAAATAACAAAATGTGTTTAAAAAAACCGGATGAAGTATCAGCATTTTTTTTTTTGAGATATTGAGGATGTAAATAATCTTGAAGTTGAAAGAGATTAGTTAGACTAAGCGCGTAAGTTAAAACTCAAATATTTTAAAAATCAACGCATTCTTAATTTAGTACATTTAAAAAAAACCACAACTTTTTCTCTTGAATGACGATTTGTTGCAAATGTTTTTAAAAACCTTTTGAATACCTTATTGAAAAACAATCTTGTGTTTTTCGTAGTATCCAGATATATTTAATTTTATACATTACCTATGTATAAAATTTAAGTGAAAAACGTCAAAATGTGTTCCAAAAAACGGCATTGGAAAATATTCGAAGAAGAAAATTTAAAAAAGAAACGAATTGCATAAAATTAATTGTAATGTATCAATATTCTGTAATAACCGAAAATCAAATTTTTAAATACAGGATGATTCAAAAAGAAGTATACAGTTTCAATGCACTATAAATCAAGAACAATTTAAGATATTATTTGTTACTTATGATAGAATTATATGATATTATTTAAAGTTTTAATAGAGACAGTCACATGTGCTGTATGTGTGAGCCCTTAATCACACGACATAAATTAAGCGAGTAATCCATTTCTGACCAACCGCATCTAAGGTATCTGAATCAAGTCCATCGGTAGCGTTTATGCTCTCCTTTTTCACACATTAGCTGACCAGTGTGGTGGTAGGCCAGGGATTGCGAACCAATGACACGCGTCCCTTTGATGGCACGCGAAACAACCGCGATCAAAGCGGTTTGCATTTTAATTCAAAATAACAAAGTTTACTATGAAGTATTACAAACAAACACAAGTGATCGATCGCGGAGTGGTGAGGCGCACGCTCGTTTGTTATTGTTATTGTGTTTGTTATTATTACTACAAGAAATTACAAGTATTTCTTCAACTTGAAAAAAATATCGAAGATTTAGATGAGTGGGGGACTTTTACATGGTACGGTCTACTTTTAATTTTTTTAAAGTGTTGTGGTCTATCCAGTAGCGTAGATGTGGTAAAAGCTACGAAAAAAGCTCAACAATATTTAAGTTCTAACAATAATAAGTAAAAAATATACACTTACCTACATAATTGCAATAAAAAAACTTCCTCTTTTAAAACTATGTTTTAAGCAAAACTCAAGATACAAACATAATAATTATACTCCCAATAATATCAAATGATGCACTTATTGTCAAATAACTCAAAATACACTAAAAAATAAATCATTTTCATTTAAAGATAGTTCTCGTAGAATTTTATAGTCTTAGTAGAAGACTTAGTCTGCATACTGTCCGCCCCAATCTTGAATACCTCGGTATATAATTACTAACTGCTAATCTTGCACTGGATTCCAAGTGGTCGCCTGTTGAAACGGGAAGGATATGTTGTCTTAATTATATTTCTTAGTGAAAATGCATATTTACACAGTTAGGTAGTGCAAGATAAATGATATTAAGTGAAATGCAGCTTTTTTAAATTAGGACATTTTACTTCGTCTATTAGCCGATGTATGTCCTTCACACGTTCGCTGCTGGGTGCCTTCTATCGCGGGACGTAATATCAACACAAGAATCTAATCCCGCGGAAGCGTGAGCTGTGTGGTGATGTTTCAGAAGCCAATTCCGTGTTATCGCGGGATGAGCTGGTCAATGTTCATTTTCCCCTTTATTCGGCTTGTGGAGGAAAATGCATTTCTACGGCTGCCATCGCAGTGTTCGCATTTTCCCTCCATAGTCACAGAGAATCTTTTAAGCGTCATCGTGTGCTTCCAATAATGGTACATGTGTCGTCTACACATAGTCGCATACATTGTGAAGAGCTGATGCTCCAGTCTAAGTGGCGTTGGTGTTCCACAAATGTATTAATTTTAGTATGCGAGTCTTGGGTCTTACGTGAAGGCGGTCACCCCAAAATGTTTTGTTAGTCCACCGGTCGATCGCGATCGACTGAATACCCACCCCATATTTAGATGGGACCAGACGTAGGGGGAAAAAAGTATTGAAGAATTTATTTCTGTAATTGATTCTTCAATCAAGGAATTTTCAACGAGATTTTCTCAGTTCAAAAAGTTATCGGAAATGTTCAAGTTTATTATGTACCCTGATGTGACTTCATTTGTTAAACTGAATTTGTTCAAATTTTATTAGTTGGAAATTGAGGAATTTTTGAAATGCAACTAAAATTGATTTCCACTCTAGTTCAATATAGATTCAAAAATGTATTGAAATGAGGAAAAAATTGGAATTATAATTGGAACAGGAAGATTAACAAGCTAACAAGCAATATAAATAAAAATTACAGTAACGAAATTTTGGAACATGGAATGCGATTCTAGACACATTTAACTGTTTGAAGAAGCTGGCTCATGCTATTTTAACCATATTTTCATCTATCTATACCTGCAAGTCATTAGTTTCAGAGATGAATAACGTTAAAGACTCGCTTAGAAACCGTTTGCAAATTACTCCAATTCAGCACGCATTATGCTAAAAGTAAAATATTACAATCCTAATATAAGTTATTTGTTATCTAATCTGCAACAGCAGAAGGCACACAAAAGTTACTTTAATTTGAATTGCACGTATAACTAAAACATTTATTACCATAGAGTGCAAAATGTCTTTTTTCGTAGTAAATAAAGAGTTTAAAGTTGTTAGTATTCAGTTTATTTATTTTCCCAATAATCACAAATCAATTATTTTACGGCACATCTATACCTCAGTAAACATTTCTTTAGAAAAACGGCACTTGATTATAAAGTTTGCCACCTTTGGCCCTTAAAAGTTGCCCCCCTCGTGTGCCTTTCTCCTTGTTTATCAGCGTGAGCTAGAGATGTGTAGGAATAACGAAAGACCTAGAAGTTGCCATGATCTTAATTTGTCTTCATTATATATATAAGATCTTAAAACTTAACAATCTAACAAATTATATAATAATAATATATGTGAGAGAATCTACGATGACAAAACACACAATATAGATAATACAGAAATAACAACCCGGACCACTATCAATAACAACTCACCTTAAACTCAATTCCGTACTATCGCAATCCTAATATTAAATAGTTAACCTACCTTAATATTTCTACCTACCGATCAATCTTATGGAAGTTGCCTTTACTGGAGTGCAATGGTATGCAGTTGACTAATGGCTCTATGTCAGGAATAACTTCGTGTTCTGTATTCACAATTGAATCACGGACTATCTTAACATTCCCCAAATTGCCACCTCGCTTACTCTAACTTCTGATATTTAAAAGCTTCTTAATTTGCATCTTTCCTTCACGCTTCACTTTTTGGGTATGGTTGGAAAAGTTCTATTTGGCCCCAAAAAAACCCCAAAAAAGACATGTTAATGAAAAGACGTGTGAGCTCGTCACACGCCCTTCAGTTGGAGAATGAAGTCTCAAAGTCGTCCTAAAACTGTGGCAACAACCAAAGTGATAAAATCCCATAAGGTGGTTCTCATGACATTTTGCTAAATTTAAAAACACAAAAAGCCTTCTCCACTGCAAACGCCACCATTTTGACTGACTAGTCACACGACACGCATATTATTGCCTACATATTTCAGTCTAGAGCGAGACACAAACTTAAAGAATAAGTCTACCTTACGGTTCGCTGAAGGGATGCTTGTCTTTGATTGTTACTATTTTTCACCATCTGGAAAATGTGTACTTCTTTATGAATCACCCGTAAATATCAGGTGTATGCATAAATATTTTTCGGTTTAACTAGGAGATAGTGCCAGAGAAAGCATGCAGTGTATTAATTTTGACGCTATGTCATTTGGTTCGTCTGACATTACAGCTACACAGCACCTTTTTCCAAAAATTTTTTTGGAGACAGTAAGAGTAAAAGTAATTTATGTTTTGTATTCAGATTATATTATTAAGCTGATTCTCTAAATATAAAGTCAGTTTAACCAGTCATTATTTTACAATTTTAAAAAAATTAGGAATTTTTGAAGTTATTTCACAAACCCCTATAAAATGCTCAATTTTTAAAATTTTTTAGTCATTTTAAGTGTTTTATGTTTCTTGGACTATTGTAAACAAAAGTTAGTAGTGATTTGAAATCTGTTCCCTTGTTCATTTTTAATAATTACTTTTCTAGCTAAACCTGGAAAAAACACGAAATTTTTAAAAATAATAACTTTAGCATTTTTTAAAAAAATAACTAGAGATCTCAGATCTAAATCCATACTCTTGTATAGAGCATACGTTTCGGAATACATACAAACAATTCCAAGTTTCTATCCTGAACGAAAAAAATCATTAGGACTTACACTTACATCTTCGAAATTAAAAGTCTGTGAAAAAAACTTATTTAAAGTTTGTAAAGGCATAAAACAGAAATTTATAATGCCCGTAAAGCTCTAATTTTTTTTTCTATGCTATTTCCCAATGTAATTTCTATATTAAAACGCTACTTTATCTAACTCTGAATGAATTTTTTTTTTCTAATTCAAAATATATTTTTGCATAATATTGATAGCATTTGTTGCAATGACAGGTTATTCAGCCTGATCTGAACCTAATATTTTTACAAAAGCTTTGAAACACTATTGTTTCTCATAGCAAACCGAGAAAGTTTTGGCCGTGGCATTTTCTCTCTCTCAATAGAAAAAAATTAATAAAAAAAACTTTTAAGTTATATAAACTTTTTTTAAAAAAATTGTCCTTGAAATTAATTTTAAGTAATCATGAGAACTCAAAACACTCAAAATATAATTAAGCAGAAATGGTTTTAGCAATGAAAGTTGAAATTAATAACCATCTCACACACTGAAAGAGCTATTTGTGCTCAAAAATAGTTTTGATTAATTCAATTTCAGAGTGGAAAAGTGCTATAAAATGAAACCGAAACCAAAACCTAACCACAGAAAACTTCAACTATCTGAAAAACTAATTTGTTATCAGATCTGAAAATTGGCAGCAAGCTGCACAATGATATGGGGTACAAAAAAATGCAAAAAAAAAAAAAAAAATCGTTGTATTTGAGGTTTGTAGGGTACTGTGTAGCCTTAAACTACAAAAACGCACAAGTTGAGACCGCCAAAAACTAACATCTATGTTTTATCGTCCAGTGATCATGTCGAATTTTGTGCCTAAAGAAGAAAATTTGTGGCACGCATTGCTTTTTTTATTTAATCAAAAGGAAAAAGCAGTTAAGAATTATCGTTTGCTGATAGAAATATATGGTGAACACTCTCCATCGATTAGAACATGTGAGACATGTTTTTGACAGTTTAAAAGAGGTGATTTCAAAGTGAAAGACAGAGGCTGCTCTGGTAGGCCCCAAAAGGGCAAAAACGAGCAATTAGAGGAGTTATTGGATGATGACCAAGCTCACCAATACGGCAATTGGCAAAAGCATTAAATGTGTCACAAGAAACAATCAGCAGATGTTTACGAGCAATGGGAAAGGTCAATAAATTGGGTAAATTGGTCCCACACGATTTGAATGAATGTCGAATCGAAAATCACAAAGTCACTTTGAAATGCTGCTTCAATGCCATGGAAGAAAATCATTTTTGTATCAAATTCTGACGGGTGACGAAAAATGGATTTATTTTGAAAACTCGAAGCGGAAAAACGTGGCATTCACCTGGCGAAGTCGGTTCTTCAACATCAAGGTCAAATAGCTTAAGCAAGAAGACCATGCTTTGTGTCTGGTGGGACCGGATAGGTGTTGTGTATTATGAATTCTTGAAGCCCGGCGAGACTGTTAATGCACAACGCTATCGCCAACGAATGATTAGTTTAAATCACGCATTGATCGAAAGACGACCAGAATGGGTCGGAAGACATGGCAAAGTGACTTTGATACACGACAATGCGCCGTCTCACACAGCAACACCAGTGAAAAACACCTTGAAATCGCTTGAATGGGGCATCCTTCTGCACCCGCCATACTCCCCAGACCTGGCGCCCTCTGACTATTACCTCTTCGCATCAATGGGTTCACGCGCCCGCAGAGCAGCACTTCAACGATTTCAAAGTTGGAGAATGGCTTGACGAATGGTTTGCCGCAAAAAACAATCAGTTTTTCTTGTATGATATTCATAAATTACCTGAAGGATGGGAGAAATGTGTAGAAGCCGATGGCCAATATTTTGAATAAAAAAAATTAGTTTCCTTTGAAGATTACGTGTTTTGTTTACCAAAAAATAAAATAAAAATAGTTTTCTAAGTAATCGGGATAATGTATCAATAGTCGATGGAATGTATTACATTTAAAAACATAAAAAAACCGAAATCTGCATAAGAATAACGGAATCTATATCTATTGATAAATGCTGCTATAAGAAATAAATTTTTATATTTTCAGGAAGTCTAGTCACTTACTCATCGTCTGAAATTGAGACCCTTTAAAATGTGAAACAAATAATATCTAACTAAAGAATAAAAATAAATTTCTTCTCTCTACCTTCTGGGCGAGAATTGATTCATAATTTTTAAGTGAAATTAAAGATTTAGCTATTAACTCAGGAAGACGTATATAACAAACAAAATTCTAAAAATGTCTTGGATTCGTAGATATTTTTAGAGAGTTTATCAACTCTTTCTTAACAAAAAATTTCTCAAACGTTCTGCGTAAAATTGTCTCCAGACAATCGATCCACTACGTGCTGTATCCTCAGGACATGTTTCACACCTCCTTTATTAATCCCGAAGGACATCTTGAGACGAAATAAGTCAAGGTGGAGGAAATGGTGATTCCTTCTTAAAACCTACGGCTTTCCCCAGTCGAGAAATGCACCGAAGCTTTTCATTCTAGCTCAAAATAGAAAGAGATTGTATTGCTTCTTACCAGTATTGTGGCTCCAACGTCTCACGTTTGCTCTTCATCTAGCTGGACGGAATTGAGAACCTCTTGAACCGTAAAAATCCTTTTTACACAACTCTACTTTGATAAAATGAACGTAGATATTGAAATGAAATTGAATTACATAAATATTGTAATTGCATGTTATCTTTCTAAGGTTGACTGACTATATTTGAAACCTTGTAAAATGCATATTAACACACACACACACACAGATAATGCTTTTTATATTTAGTATCAATTGAATTATAATATACCTATAATATTGTTTTATAAGAATATTATATTTAGTGAAAAAATTATATTTAACCATGCAATATTTTTTAGTAAAAAGTAAGGAAAAAGTAACATATTTTCAAAACAATCTTTCATGAAAATGTTTGTAAAATAATATTCTGTGTATAAAATATATATATTATATATAAATATATATATAGATTTCTAGATGAGCTGAACTAAATTTTGAAATAAACAATTTGAAATGATTATATATTTATTACATCAAGTGGTAATGTACAAAACAATGTTTATTGTTTTAATGAGCGTAACTGAAATAGAAATTTTTGAAAAATCTTATTTCAGCCCTTGTAAATCGTAGAATGATTTATATATTTTTATTACATCAGAGTGGTGAAATGTTGACAAAAACAATGTTTATTGTTTTAATTGAGCGTAACGCTGAAAATAATACGAAATTTTTCTAAAATCTTATTTCAGCCCTTGTGTAGAAGTCGTAGCTACATACAGGCAAAATATTACTATTATAGAACCATTTTTCACAAAAGGAGTGAAAAAATTCACTCTTTCTGGATTTTTTGCCAAAACATTGCGTGTAAATATTTATTTCTTGTGATAATATTCTTAAAACTGTTTTATATGTATATTCTAATTCATCTGGTACTTAAATAAGAAAAAATGTGTATCTGTTTATATTCTTTTTCAAAATCACGGTTCTGAACGTTGTCAGTCACTAGAAAGGTAGATCGAAGCAAGAAAGCAATATTACGTATTTCAATATTATGGATGCCATTTTTATTATAACCGAATTTTCAAGGAGTTGTGGTAAATTTTATAAAATTCTGCTAAAAAATTTGTGTCGACTACAAGCTGAATCTTCTTTCAACGAAAGGAGAATAAAATAGTTGTTATAAAAAAAAAGAGGGTGTGACTGTGTCATGTCCAAATGTTGTCAGTGAATACGTCGCGTAACGGTAATATTTTTTTCACATAAAATATTATAATTTATGTATGTCATAATCATGTTTTGAACACACCCGGGTTTGAACAAGTCCTCCGGGTATCCATGTTTTGTTTAAAATGGTAACTATTTCCTTTCAACGGTTCAGGAAAGAAATCAGTAAGCAAATAATTACTGTGTTATAATATAATTTTATTAATTATAGGTCTTTGATATGACAAGTACGACAAAAATGGCATACATCGAGATTACCGGTAAACGTTAAATTAATACAGGTATTACTATACCAAACGTTGTTGGAGAAGTTTCGATGCAAGACAAATTGAACTCGTTGAGCATGAAGCCAGGTAATGAACAATCTTGCGAGATATTAACATTAAAATCTTCCGACTACCCCAATTGGTGTAGCAGGATCAGGATCGTAATCGGGTATAATTTTAGCTATGTTTTTGGAATATTTTAATAGCGATTGTAACAAAAGAGTTTAATTTCTGCTAACGCTATGCCCGAATGGATGCACACACACACGAGTATGAATTTGAAAATGCCATTGAACTTTACGTTTACTAGACAGATATCACCACAGCCTTTGCGTCTTTCATTCCCAAGTTAGTTTCCGAAATGTCAATGTTAACTCTATTACATTCAGTGAAGCTATTGATGTTGCGATATATGGTGACTCCAACAGGCTTTGTGACTTGGTGATGATACCGCCAGCGATGATGAAGTTGCAATTCTCTGAACTTAGCAATATTAAAAGATTATCTCAGATCAAAACCAGACACATTCACTGGCATGAAATCTTCCATACAAGTCTTGCTGATTGCTAAATTTTGCCTTGCAATCAAAACCTCCGACTCCGTGCACTTCGGTCACACTGTAGATCACAGGTGACCAAGACGTTGACCGCGAAGACATTTTAGGTAGTCCGCGCGACCATCCCGATAATGACCTCGGATATTAACAATTTAATTTATGACTTATGACATAGAATTGACGAATTATTTAAAATAAAAATTTTCTACATTTTACGCTTTAAAACCTGAAACAAACTGTGCAAAGTAATACAATGAATTTGTCGTTTTACAGTGGAGAATTAAATAGAAACAACTTGACAAAGTGGGATGCTTAGATTATATCCAGTAGCCGGCGCGATGATAGCGACGCAGCGAGTCGACTAGTCTACCCGTCACACCCGCCCGTTTAGTTTCAGTTCTCAGTTAATCGTCTTACGTTGCAGGTCGCTCGCTTCCTACCGCACTGATACGATAATTTGTTATTTCAACAACCCGCCCAAAAAAAGAAGTAAAACATGCCATTATCACAATGAGTGGGAAGATGATTTCTTTTTTGTTATGGTGAAGGAGAAATGTGTTTGTCTCATATGTAACTCAAGTGTGGCACTACCATAAAAAAGCAAACGTCGAAAGACATTTTAAAATCATGCACTTTAAATACACTACAGACTTTCCAATCGGCAGTGAGCTTCGAAAAGTTAAAGTGCATGAATTAAAGTCGAATTTACATTTACAGCAATCGTTATATATTTACTAGACCAGGCACCAAAGCTAAAGCAGTAACATTGCCGTCGTTTGAAATTACAGAAGTTTTGATAAAGCGAAAAAAAAACCATTCGAAGATGGATAAGTGATGAAAGAAGCTTTCTGTAAAGCGGGAAAGTGCTTTTCCACGATTTTAAAAACAAATCTGAAATAATATCGTGAATAAATAATATTTCTTCGTCGGTAACACTGTGATGCGACGGATTGGAGCTATGAATAATAATTTGGAGGATTTATTAAATGACGATTTAAAAGTTTGTAAGTTCCTATCACTTCAATTTGATGAATCCACGGATATTAGTGACATTGCACAGTTATGCATTTTTGTGAGAATGGTTTTCGAAGATATGACTTCAAAAGAAGATTAATTAACTATAATTCCATTGAAAGGACAAACGAGAGGCGAAGATATCTACAATTCATTTAAAAACTTTATTGATAAGACATGATTTCCAATATATAAATTGGTCTCTATTACAACAGATGGAGCTCCAGCAATGGTCGGGAATCGAATTGGTTTATTGCCTTGTGCAATAATGATGAGGAAATTCCCAGTTTTACCAGATATCATTGCGTTATCCATCAACAGGTATTGTGTTCAAAAATACTAAAGTCTAATGATATAATGAAAAAATTGCTTTTAAAATCGTAAATTCAATTATTTCAAGAAGTCTTCAGAGACGACAATTTCGGGCGCTTTTGAAACAAACTGAATCAGAGAGTACGGAGATCTCTTATTGCACACAAATGTGAGGTGGCTAAGCCGTGGTGCTTTTTTAAAAATATTTCGTATTCTCTGTTACCAGAAATAAAAAAACTTTCTACAAATGAAAGGAGAGCACATTACTGATTTGAAAGATGAGAAATAGCTCATGAAACTAGCTTTTCTCTGCGATATCACTGCAAAACTTAACGACTTAAACCTTAATCTACAAGAAAAGAATAAATGTTTAACAGACATGATGAGCGCGATTAAAACTTTCTAAGAAACGATAAAAGGTTATGCGTCTCAATTAAGAAAATATGAATTGAGAAACTTCAAAACATGGAGGAAGAGTGCATCCACACCCCCCTTTATATATATATATATATAATCCAAACCGAAACTTCGAAGTTTATGAAGTTAGTCACTTAGAAGTTTTGTTTGAAGAATTTAAAAGGAGATTCTCGCTGACTTAATTGGGTTGGAAGAAATACTCAATTTTATGATATTTCCATTTAATGAAAATGTCAACATTGATGGAGTATCTTCACGTTTCTTCACGTCACAGGGATGTGGATCTATAAAAGATCCTCCATCCCCTATCTGAAATTGTATTTTTGCGCTGACAAGTGGGAGTCCTGAATGGGAAAACAAAGTTCATCGAGTTTGTAGAGATTAATGGAGTACCTGAAAAAATAGGACATTTAATTAGTACCACATCAGTCACGGTCGAGAAAGAAATTATGAAATTAAGATGCGATATATTTCTTAAATCCAGAGCATCTAGCGATACTGATTTTTGGAAATTAATTTCTGAGGAAACGTTTCCAAATATTTACAATTTTTTTTTATTGAAAACAATTATAAAATCCCCGTGCACCACAAAGTATCACACGGGGCTTACAGAAGTAAGTAATAAACACACATTCAGGTGAAACAAAAATAAAAAAAATATTGAGGTTAAGAAGAAATAAAAATATTTACAACAAATCCACAGAAATATTTGAAAGCATTTCTAGTAGAAAGAAGTTGTTGAAAATTCGGAGGCCAATTTATATTAAGTCCCTTGAAAGCCAGTCTTAGGATTTTTCTTTCTCTGGCAAACTTGGAACACAGAAGGAGCACATGTTCTACATTTTCCTCGCCTCCAATATTACAATCACAGGAAGATGTCGGAACTAAATTAACTTTGTTCAAGTAGCTTTTGAAATTACCATGACCAGTGAGAAATTGGGTTATTTTGTAGTTAGTGTAAAAATGATGGCATGACAGTCTTTTATTAATGGTTGGAAAAATTTCTTTGTTATGCTCCCTTTATTAGAAATGTGATATTCTTGGTTCCAAGACTTCACGATTCTTTCTTTCGTGATCCTCTTGTAAAACGATTTAGGAATATTAACGTCAATGTCAATTTTGCGCTTGGTTGCAGCCTTTGCAAGCCAATCGGCTCGCTCATTCCCAAGAACGCCCGAGTGTCCGCGAACAAATGCAAAATCTATTGAGATATTTTTATCTTTTAGGCTTTTAAGTTGCTTTTGGATCTCGACGATTATGTTATTAGATGAAGAAATACATTTAAGAGAATCCAAGGAGGAAAGAGAGTCGGTACAGATGAGATATTCTGAGATGGTACTATTTTGTTCAGTGATCCATTTAACGGCGAAGTTTAAGCATAAAAGTTCAGCTACAAAAACTGTGCATTCATCACGAATTCTAAATTGAAAGTTCTCGGATTCAACACCACTCCTGAACACAACAAATGCGAAACCAACTCTTCCATCAATTTTACTGCCATCAGTATAGCAAATAACAGGGAAATCATCTGTGCTCTTGTCACTAAATTGGATAATATTGATGGCATTCCTCTCTGAAGGATGAGGGAGAAAAAATGGAGACAGAATACAATCATAATTAGAGATGGAAGAAGCAGAGAGATTTTCCCTAAAAGCAATATTATGAAGAATAGTAATGTCGATTGGAGGGAAGCCAGAAATAGCATAAACTGAGTCGTAACTTATTGTGCGATAACCACATATGACCCGCAAAAGTATCCTTCTTTGTATGCGTCGCAAATACTTAGAATTCATCTTTCTTTTAAGTGCCTCGCCCCAAACTCTAGAACCATACAAAATGAAAGGTTAGATTCCTTTCTTATAAATGAGCGAATGTGTACATTGAAATTTATACCGAACTTGTTGCGAGCAATCCGATTTAATCCACGCTGTAATTTGTCACATTTCTCGGATATGTAACTTAAGTGCTGCTTCCAAGAAAATTTAGTATCGAGAAGAACCCCAAGATACTTCATTTGCTTTACCATAGTCAAGGGAGTTCCATCGAGATATAGCTGAAATGCATCATAGCAAACGTTTCGTTTTTAATAGCCATGATTCTGGTTTTATCAGGGTTAAAATCCAATTTAAAACCTTTGGACCAGTCAGAAGCGAGGTTCAAAGCTTCCTGTGCGTGTAGGAAAGTCGCAGAAAAAAAATTTACAAATTGATTTTGTATTTGAAATCATACTTTGGATCGACGAATCTTTGCGAATCTACTTTTTCAACCATGAACAACATAAAAGCCAAACATCGGTCGCTTTTAACAGATGAACATTTAATTTCGTGTTTACGCACTGCAATAAGCTCGTGCCAGCCACAATATGATAAACTTGTCGCAGATATACAGTGCCAAATTTCAACTAAACGAAGTGAATAGGAAGGTCAATTTTTGATATATGAATACTTTGATTATTTTCGTCAGTAAATGTTTATTTTGTAAATATTAATATTAAGTTTTTTTTAGAAAAATTAGATAATTTACCATTTTTTCTTGTTACAGAAAATAAATATATAAACATGTACATTACATTAATTTAGCTCTACCATTGGTAGACCACCTTCGATTTTTTAAATGTGGAGTAGACCACGGATCCCAAAAGTTTGGCCGCCTCTGCCGTAGATGCTAAATCGGATCATAACCGATGGCGTTGGCTGCCACGCAACTGGCTATTGTGTTAGCATGAAATGAATCCCAGTGTACTGTAATCTTATAATGCTTACATAATGATTAACCAAGTAAGAATAGCAGCCAAGCTTTTACCACTGACTTTATGATTACGCCACTCAGATACGTAGATTTATGTATCATGCTCATCTTTATGTTACATTGAACGCCTGGTCATCGTCCAATTGACGTGGTAGCTGCTGCATCATTGTGTCCACATCCACGGGTACATTAATGGCGTCGCAATCAACGTATCTGCATGAATGACAGTCACCGTGATACTAGACGTGCACTGATCGGATCTAATGCGGGCAACCCGCGTTGCTTAGGTGAATACACAAATCCGTTTGAACGTGACAATGCGGAAACTTTGTCCAAGTCCAGTGAGTTTTTACACGTAGCGCACAGCTTAAAGTCAGAAACTAGCTCTTCAGGAAAAGTATTATTTAGCAGCGGCAAGTGTTTTTCTTTTGTTGGCTCCAAAGAGCGCAGAAATCATGGACAATCACACGAATCGCATTTACGTCCGAATGGATTGTTGACAAACGTCGTAGTGAAACGTGTACTAGATCCTGCCTAATGTGTCTGCATAAACGACCATCGTACACAATCGATGCCTACACAGTCCGGTGTCAATTATAGAAGCGATTTCATCATACACTTGCATAATTTCAACTTACCCAGCTGCAGATGTACTGGCACCGAACTTAATGGTCGCATTCATTCTTTTACTTTCCGGGCACTACATGACTCTCCTATTTGGTGTTTTATTGGTATCATTCGATTGTTCTTGAGACGCTCTTTCCAACGATGTACAATTTCTGTATTTGGACTTCGCTTTTTGACGCGTATAGGCCTACATTATATATTTTTGGTAATACTTTTTTTTATTTTAACGCCTTATTTTATTCATTTTCACTATTTTACACTAATGTTTTATATACAATCGATAGATTTTGATGAGAGCTGTCGATTGAAACTAAAACGAACGTCCTAACCTCTCCAACGTTATTTATACTAAATGAAAATCTCGATATGCAGCAAAATTACCTCAAAATGGCGGCATTCCCCCCTCCACCGCATGCAATGAGTCACAGTCCTTACTTAGCATAATAAATTCTTTGGTCCTTTAGCTATCTAGTGTTGCAATTGAATTTTGGTTAGAGATGATAGTTATGTATCTGAAACTCTCTAAACTGTATCCCCCTATTTCATTATCTTTCGTTTTTGTTTAATTGCCTCCCTAAGGAAGCAATTTTAAAGACGTGTTCACGTCAAAAAATACACAATCAAGAGTTAAAAACTAACTAAATAAATTTAGTTTCCAAGTCAAATTATTATTCACTTACATACACATTAGTCGTTTAGAAATTATTAAATTATCTAATGTGCCAATTTTAATACTAAAATATTAAATTTTTCAGAAGTATTTTCAATAATTACTTGTATTTTGTAAAAAATTATCATGATTCGGAAAAGACAACCCCAAAGAATGTAATGAACTTTAAGTTGTTTGGGATGTCTTTTTGTCTTTTAATCATCATTATGTTTCAAAAAATGAGAGTGCTACAATATATCTCCGCGATTTGTAACTTAGAATACAATCAAGAGTAGATTCAATCTAAATTTTGACGTGAACTAATATTTGTTTTACTAAAATGTTTTTATTCTGTGTTACCACATGTAAACATTTTATAATAAAAGTTTTCATAATGGTTTTAGTCACACGACCTTTCTCCCAAAATGTATAACAATTTTTTACTTACTAATCATATATATGTATATGTATATATATATATATATATGAAGTTTTTTATTTAAAAAAATATGAGAATATTGTTTTATACTATGGTATTATATAGAAATGTTTTTCCAGAATCCAGATGTTCTCTTTAAAGGCTCAGGTGACATTGTAAGACATTAATTTTGTCCTGAACAAAAGTTAGAAAATTGGAAGCTCAAACTAGATGCCTTTACCATAAGTCAATAGACACTATCTATGAAAGAATATTGGAGTATTATTAAAAAAGCGATTTAATGTTACGTATCCTTTCTCATTCTTGTGAATTTAACACAATAACTTTGCAACTACGTTTGTGAAAATCACCTAAAATAAGAACCAGGCCGAATTCTGGAAACCCCACACTATTGTTTTGTAACAAAAGCAGAGTGTGAGTTAAATTTACGTGGCATTCCGAAGCAACGCAACCGACGAATCATGTAATTTCAAACCACGGTCAAGAGTGATAAGGACGATACCTGGGTTGACATCCTCTTTTCCGAAATTCCACACCATGTCAACGGGCAGATTTTTAAGCCATGCCATATTTACCGTACATAAGCCCTTCTGCAAGGCGGGGCTTCAGGTAGCAGAACATGATTTTCAGTTAAAAGTGTAGATATTTGCATTGCATGTTCGGATTTTGTGTTTCCACACTTTTTTCTTTCCCCCTATTTTCCTCTTTCAGTTCTAAAATTAAAGTTGAGGCAACAACAGAAAAAATACAATAAAAAATAGTTTGCAAGAATACAATATTTTATCTCAGAAGTGTAAATATGAAATTAACATGTTATGAAGTTATATTCAAGTAATAAAGGCATTTTGGAAACGCCATGTAAAAAACGAATCAAATCATTTGATCAGTTTTTCAACACAGTTGGTCAATGAACGGTCGCTTCCGTTCACTGTAGCTATTTAATTTATATATTTCTAGTATTTTGAAATTTCCACTTACACAAGAACAGAACCATTTTTAAAACCTTACAACTTTTTAAAAATTATATCGAAAATAATATTAAAACCTAAAATTTAGTAGCATAAGTATGTATATATACCTGCAATAAATTATTTATTATTTAGTAAATGTCATTCTTAGTGAAAAAAGTCACCAAACTTCTAGAACATGATTATAATAATACTCAAGTACTGTTATTCTAAATATAGAAAAAATTGTTCATTTTACAAACAATTTAAATTTTATTCTTGACTTAAGTTTACAATTGGGCTTCCAATAAATTTCGCAACAACTTTGCAGAAGATTCATTTCCATTTTTTCCGATTCACATGCCAATAAAAAGTTTCCATGCACAAGTTAATTTAAGCACTGACCATCTGCATCACATCTTTTTATTTGATCTGTTCCTGCTCAGTTCAGGTACACAAAATGCGAGCTCCCCGTGTAGTTTATTCTTCCAGACATTTTCCTTTTTGTTCACTGATCTCACTTCATTTCTCTTTGTCTAGTCCATAAACCTCCATTAGTTTAGACAAAAGACTTGCAGGCAGCGGTACCAAAGGTAAATTATTTTCGAAGCTCTTTTTTGAGAGGAGTTTTGTTTTGTACTGGCAACGTTTACCAAACAATTGCTGAAGGTTGGATGAAATTTATGAATGAAATAATTGTGCAAGTGAGTTTGCGGATTGTTACTTTGCAAATTTATTCTCTGACTTGATGGTTCCGAGCAAAAAAATAGCTCTTTTCAGGATTGTAAGAAAGAAAAGCTGAATTTTTTAAAAAGAGTCTGTTAGTTTAATGCTCTCAAAAATATCTTTTGCTTTAGCTTCTTTTTCAGTGTTCTTGTATGATTTCAAAGAAGTTTGCACAAGCGAGTTTGTGCTTCGTCTGTGTGCATTTTTTAAAATACCTTGTATTTGCTAAGATAAGAAAGTAAAATGTTACATAACTAATTATATTTAGAATGTATGGTCAATATTCATCAGAGCTAGTACTGATTAAAAATTTTTAAATTTTTGAAATAGTTTTTTAAAATATTTCTTTTTTTAAATTTACATTTTTTTCAGTTTTGATAGTTTACATAATGAAATGCTTTCCAAAAGAAAAATTTGAAAATTTCGATCAAATTTAGCATTAAACAATTTTGTATCGAATATATTTATAATAAAACACAAACTCTAATGTTTCCAAAAATTAAAGGGAATTTTTAAGAGTAAGAATTGTGAAACATGGCTACAACAGTACGGTTAATGATTAAAGGTTCAAGGTTTTTAAGTGACAGATTGACGCTTTTATTTTTAAAATATTCTTCTGTTTAAATTTTAGAATGTCTTACGCTGTTAATGTCAAAGAAACCTTGGGGAACACAAAATCTATGTGGAAATTGTCCTCTAACATAAGCTCTTTCTCAAACTAATTTCTGCATGGTTTGATTTGATTTGATTTTAATTAACGGTGCACTTTGAAATAACAGGAGGACTATTGGCGACAGATCTCGTAATTTTAAATCACATTCAAATGACAATGACGATACCTGAGCTGGAACTACCTCTTTAAACTCCACACCAACCTTATTAAAAGGATTGTAGGCATTAGCCCGTCTTCACGTCAGGTCTTCAGTGGCATAGGGCTCGAACCTATGGATCGACAGCCCCGACCATGAAATACTAATATCTGCATCCTATTTTTTAATGAGTGATATCGAAACTTGACCAATACAAATGTCCCTCGTATAACACGGTACTCTTAAAACAGGGTTTCGATATCACATGCCCCTTAGGGGGCTCACAATCCCAAGGTACCCTAGTGATCTTTTCCTTTTTCCCAAGGGATTTACTATCTTTGGTAAATATGGGTGTCACCACCCAGTGGTACCCCAGTGATCCTTCTCAATTTTCGACCCTCCATCTTGTCATCCATTTTCTTCTTTTCCCGTCCAGACCACAGACCTATGAATGATTGGAGCAGTATAGCCAAAACTGGCTCTTGTGCCATAAAACACCAAACTCAACTCAACTCGATATCACATGGTACAAAATTTGCGATTATAACATAGATTCGAAAAAACACGTCACAAGAATTTAATATTACACGGCTTTCATACAACACGATTTCAAAAAATTATTAATCATTTTAGTTCAATAAGGGGAATTCCTATCCCTTTTAAAATGGAATTTAAAAGAGAATTGCAAAGTTCTTTAGATCTTTATAGATAAATTCTAAGCGAATTCCAAGATCGAAAAAGACAGGTAATTGCAATTACATTGTAGCGGGTCTATCCGCGAACTACTCACTAATCCTCTTGGGCAAATTTACTTCTTTTAAATGTTGTTCTATTGAAAACTTTCTCCCGAAGAAGACACGTTTTATGTAAATGAGGGCTTATATTTAAGCATTAACATTTAGGTAAGACGAGAAGAGGTTAGGAGTTATATGATAGAAGTTAGTGATTAGCATTGTAGTGGAAAGCTAGTCGAGGGTGGCATCAACGATTCATTGTTTGATATTTAAGATTGTTAATTGGCGTTTTAGTGAATAAGTTACATTTGAATAATATCGACCAGAGGTCGAAAAGCTACGAATTACGTAAATAAATTGCAGGCCAACGTAAAAGCAACACCAAGAAAGACAAGAGATAGCACAACAAAATTTATTTTGTAGATAACATGTTGACCAAGTATCGAATGATTAAATTTATAGACTTCTGTGAAGTGGGGTTCCTGCCAGAATCAGTAGCCAGAGTAGCCGCCATTGTTGGAGATTACCGCTGCCACACGCCTCGGCATAGATTCAAAGAGACTTTGGATGTGTTATTGGGTACAGCAGACCAAGCAGCTTCCACACGTTGCCAAAGTTGATCTGGTGTAGCAGCTGGGGGTGTAATCCGGGTCAATGGCTTAGCAACCATGGACCACATGTTTTCTATCGGCGAAAGATCTAAAGAGCGAGTAGGTCAGGGAAGTAAATCAATCTGGTGATTGACGAAGAACCTTTGGGCAATGCGTGCCACGTGTGGTCGCGCATTATCCTGTTGAAAATGGCTGTGGCCAAGCCCTGAAGGTAAGGAAGGACAACTGGCTCCAACACCTCGGAGATGTAGCACTGGCTGTTTAGAGTACCTTCAATGCGTACTAGAGGAGTGCGAGAGTGATATCCAATAGCGCCCCATACCATAATACCCGGTGCAGGACCAGTGTGGCGGTGCATAACGCAGCTGTTCAGCATCCTCTCTCCACGGTGTCTCCAGACTCGAATCCAACTATCGCGGTGTTGCAGACAGATGCGTGACACATCAGTAAAGACAATTTCATTCCATTTGGCCGACCACATCCTTCTTTCATCGCACCATTGGTGGCGGATGCGTCTGTGGTTCTGCGTTAAGTGTAGACCAAGCAATGCACGTCTTGCGGACAGACCACTCTGCTGTAAACGGTTTCGAATGGTACGCGAAGACACTGAATGATGCGTTACAAACTCAATGTGTTGTGCTATGGTTCGTGATGTGACTGAGCAATCCGTCGCTGCCGTTCACACAATTTGCCTGTCCTCACGTGAAGTGGTTCACTGAGGTGGATGCGATCGACCACGTTGTTCCGTCGTACCCTCCTGCATCCAACGGTCCATATATCCGCATTACAGTTGTTTGGTTTCGTCTAACACGACTACCGATTTCCTGAAAGATAATCCACAATCTCAGTAAGCCCCTATCCTTCCTCTGTCGAACTCGGGTACTTGATCAAAAGCTGATCGCTGTTTTCTACGAGACATAATTGATAGTGTTTTGAAAAAACCACAAGAAAAACACAATTGCCGAACTTGAAATCGTCAAAATCTTCAAGCCTTAAATAGCGCTTTGAGGTGGCGTCACAGGCACGCGTGATGGGTGTCTGCGCTGAAATTCTAATTATTTGCATATCTCACCTCCGTTAATGCATGTTTAAATTTCATGTTATTTGCATGCTTCCTTCGGGGTGTTGCATTTACGGTGGCCAGCAGTGTATTAAAAGAGTTCTAAGCGTAAGTTTATTAAATCATTATAAATTATTAAGTATCCTTTCTGCCTTGTATTTGCTCCTATACTTTATAGAAGTGTGCATTTCCTACCCTGGGTTGTTGAAAGTTAGTGAATAAATAATAAACAAGAATTGTTCCGACTATGGCTGATCCTTAATCTAATTCCCAAACACCAATGAACGGAGCGGCCCGTGCATTAGAACGTCGGATAACTTTTGTATGATGATGGAGTAATACCTAATAAAAAGGGGTTTCAACCAACGTTGAGAAAAAAAATAGATTTTTTAGCTATATTTTCTGATGAGAGTGATGATGAAAACTAATTTTTTGATTCTAATAAGCCGTTTTCATTTATTTTATAACTATAATAACGTTTATTGTATTTTCAATTTTTGTATTCCATATTGTCATTTTTATATTTCATTTCATTAACTCACTTTTTCATTTTTACGGAAACGAAATTTCAGCTATCATAAAATTTTACATCGCGTAAAACTTGATTTCGATAAGCACGGTACACATTGCCTTGATTTATATTATTTCAAAGTTTCGTATAACACGTTTTAGATACAACACGGTACATATTGCCCTGATGTATATTATGTGCATACATATTCAAGTTAATAAGTAAATAAATAAAATAATTAAATAAATTAATCCCTGTGTTATACAAGGGACACCTGTATATTTATAAGGATTTTTATGAGAGCAAAGGAGTTTCATGCTGAATATAATAGATTTTTCTTTTACAAGTTTAATTTTTAAAAAATTTTTCTATTTTTTAATACTCTTAGTGCATTATCAAAGCTCCTGCTCTTTATTTTTTGTACAGTTATATCTTATTTTGGTTAATTAATATTACGTTTTTACTTAAGAACTTTCTAAAGGTTTTTGTGTTTATTCTGATAACACACAGAAACTATCTGTTCCAATAAATTATTGGTCTGCTGTTATTTATGCCATATATGCTGAAGTTCATTTAATACTCATTGTTGAAATATCAAAAACATAATACATTGAATTCTTTTTGAAAATTTTTATTCATTAAGTTTTATATTTTCCTTAAAATTTATACCAAAAGGAAGATTTATTTCCTTTCATACATTATTGGCTATTAAAACAGTAATACGAGGAAGGAGAGCAAATAGCAGAACTTTATTTACTGTATGTGTATTCAACATATACGCGAAGCAAACATATTTAAATTTGTAGGGCATATGGGAGTATACAGGCCCTCAATTAATTACAGAGATACCACCTCTCTGGCAGATAAACAGACTCTAACCCGATCAGGTATCCAGTCGAACTGAGCTTGAAAGATGCGAATAAGTCATATCATAATTCTTGCAGTCTTTACCCCACTACATCAATCATAGCCAATGGAGGAAGCAGGCGATAGAGTCTCTCAGCAACCCATGACCACATGCTTTCAATAGGGGAGAGATCTGGAGAATCTGCTGGCCATAGCAACTGTCAAATGTGCACGAGTGTGCCTGCACGTGTTGAGATTGATCAGAACAGGACGGGCAACATGCGGTCTTTCATTATCTTGTTGAAAGACCAGAGCTCCGAAACCTCAAAGATAGGGTACAACCATCGAGCCGAAGATTTGTGAAATGTAACATAAGGCAGTTGTTTAGATTACCAACGATGTAAACAATAGGTGTATGTGTCGTGTTGTTAATGGCTGTCGGCAATATCACAATACGTGCAGGAGGAGTATGAGAACATCACTACGTAAGCAAGAAAGACGCATTCTTATTGGTGCCTTCAGATATTTATAAATCCATCATGATGCTGTACGCAGAACGAGGACTCGTCTAAAAGGACGACTTGGGACTACTGTGTCCAGTTTTGTAATTGGGCGCGTTACTCTCGCCTGCTACTCTATGCTGAAAAGTAAAGGGGAACGGTTAGACATTTAAAAAAAGTGTGTGTGTACTTATGTACGCACGTAAGAAATTATACTTCTTTGGCGTAACAAGATTAAAATCTTTCTAAAAATCTTTAGCAGGGCAAGCTGGGCCAAGGACGAAAGGCGGTCATGAGCAGAGTTGAACGATACTAAACCTTCAGTAAATCGGACCAGCCAAACCTGAGATAATCACGATTTAAATAAATTTAAACACCTGCTCGGAACAATAGGACCAATAATATGGGGGGGTCGAAGGCGGGGAAAGATCTGTCCCATTCAGCATATTTCTAGACAAAGCATTTTCGTATCCGTTCCTACGGAACGCAAAGCAAAGGTTCGCTGACGCGGGGGTATAACTCAGTGGTAGAGCATTCGACTGCAGATCGAGATGACTTCGGTTCAAACCCGGGTGTCCCCTTCTTCAGGGAAGTGAAGAGAAATATTTTTCTGAGAATTTCGAAGGCGGGAATGATTTGTCCCGTTCTGTATATTTCTTGACAAAGAATTTTCGCATCCGTGACGGCTCTGCGTCACATCCGTGACGAGGTGCGCGCGCATTGTAAAAATTTACCCTCATCCTATTTCTCTAACTCCCCAAAAGAAGTATAACTTCAAAAAAACAAACATGCGAAATATTATTTTTCGGATCCGAATTTTTGTGGTCTCCTTGTGTTGTTTCTCCAATCCCGTTCCAGCTCAGGTGTTGTCCACGTCACTTGACCATGGTTCAAAATTGCGTGGTCCGTCGCCAAAAGCCCTCGTGTAGCTGAACAGTGAGACGTTAATATTAACTCACTCACTCACCCACAATCCCGTTCCATGATCTCAATGAAAGTTGAGAAATGAGCGGCTGGTTGGCTATGCAACTGTATGTTGCATCACCATTTTAAGATAATAAAATCGTTTTTAACATTAGACTATATAAGAAGACGGTTCGAATCGGATGTCTGGTAATGTTGATTTTTTTGAACTAAGATTTTATTAGTCAACTTATTGTTTTGATCGCTCCAGTGACGAGCACATTGACTTTATCCTTGATTATTATTAAAAGTCATTTTAAAGAAACTGCTTTCATCTTTATGCCTCCTCAACACAAAAAGTTTCACTGCTCGCTTTGCCAAAGCTTGGGTTAGGACGACTGGGGACTACTGTGTCCAGTTTTGTCATTGGGCACATTACTCTCACCGTGCTACTCTATGCTGAAAAGTAAAGGGGAACTACAATAATGGTTCTCGAGCAGATAGTCTGCGTTACTTTAGACGTCCTAGTTGCACTGTGCACGCACACTTATCGTGCTGCAAACACGCGCATCTAGACCAACCTGAAAACGTGTACGTCCTAACAGGCGTTAGCGGTTGAGATCCAGCTTGGTGTTCAGTACGATTCTTCTGAAATCAGTAATTCCATATTCGCATGATAGTCTTTGGAATCTGACAATGCAAGTGGCAATAACACAGAACATAAGCTTCACTCTCGATAGAACACGGCCGCGGTAGCCGAGTGGTATAGGTGTCGGACCATGGCTTGCCTTGTCACGAGTTCGAGCCAGTACCACTAAAGACCCGCCGTGTAGGGCAGCGATGCACGTTAAATCTGTCGAGAGCTGAAACGTCCTCCCGTTGGTGTGGTGTGGTAGTTTGGAGAGGGTGTGCCAACTCAGGTGTCGTCCACGTCACTTGACCATGGTTCAAAATTACGTGGTCCGTCGCCAAAAGCCCTCGTGTTGCTGAACAGTGCGACGTTAATATTCAATCATTCAATCAATCAATCTCGTTAGGACACGATTTCACTGCTATCGAATTACGACACTTCGTGACAGTCGTGTCATCTTAACCGTGGCATAATATGATGTTCTCCCAACCAACACACAAATGTAATTTCCGATTGATAAACTCAACACGTAACTTTATTTTCTACAGAACTTGAAACGCCATTTCCTACTCCTGTTTCGTTCGGTTGTGCTTACATGCTGATAATTTACATATTCGAGCAAATCCTTTCTTTTGTTTGCGACTTTGACACAGGCACCATACCTTCTTCAAGATCTTGCTGCAAGCTTACGGTCCACGCAGTGCATAAAGTGGACACTTAGGTATGCTGTCCCATGCATGGAAACGTTTTAAAATCAACTTAAGTATTTAAGGTATACGGCTACGTTCGGAACCGTGATTTTGAAAAAGCGTATAAATGGATAATATTTATGATATTTAGTGTCACTTAGATAAGAAAATGTATATAAAATTTGTTTTAAGAATATTATTACAATAAAAAGTTATTTAGGTACAATATTTTGATAAAAAATGAACGATAAATGACCCATTTTCAAAATATTCTCCTTTTGTGAAAAATGCTTCTATTATAATAATATTTTGTCTGTATGTAGCTCAGACCTCTCTACAGAGACTCGACTAGAATTTTTGAAATATATAACTTTAACTATGTTTTACGACAACAGAGGGGATAATTTTTTTTTAAAAAAAACGCCGATAATTATTTTAATTGGTTGTAAGTCTGAAAATAATGTGAATTTTTCAAAAAAAGTAGTTCAGACTCTGAGCAGAAGTCTTTACTTTATATAAGCAAGATATTATTATTTTAGAAGCATTTTTTTAAAAGGAGAACATTTTGAAAAGAAGGTTATTCTAAGTTAATCTTTTGCCGAAATATTGTATTTAAATCAATTTTTTTTGTCAAAATGTCCTTAAAACAATTTTATGCATGTATTCTAATCTAAGTGACACTAAATATCACGAAAATTATCCATTTATGCGCTTTTTTAAAACCATAGCTCCGAACGCGTAGTCGGATACCTTAACCCGAAAACAAAATAGTTTTTGTTTGAATAATAAATTTGACACATAGGTAAACATTGACATACTCTCATATTTTATATAAAATGATAATATATATAAGAAAGCACTTGATTATTCAACTATCTGATCGCGCTACTTATTTCTGAAGTGCGTTTTGACTGGGTTTTTCTGCAACGGTAGGTTTTCGTACAACTACTTCTACAGCCTGAAAAGAAGCGAGCCAAATGGCGATACATTGATCCCCAAGACGCGAAAAAGCACCAAGTTGTATGATTATAACGGAAAAGTACCTAACATTCAATTGTTACTAATTTGCCATTCTGAAGAAAGATATTTCAAGGTTTATTTAAAGAAAAAAAGTATACATAAAGTTTGATATATTTACTTCGCGCGCGTATTGTTAAGGTAATCCAATACAAGGAAAATATCTATCTTGTTATGACACAAGTAACAGTAATTTTGTTTCGTCTGAAGTGAAAATATTGGAAGAGATAAATGTACACTAATATGAACCACTTCCGAAAAAGAGTCGAATGTGTTCCTGTCAAACCTAATACTGTAAATTAGATTACCTACTTTTCTGGGAATACCGCTTTCGATTTTTTCTGATGTTGATTTAGTTGTCAGCTCTTTCCTCGAAGAAAATGTTAAAATTGTCGATGAGTTGATCTTTCCTTAAATATTTTTTCTTTAACGTTTTATAAATGCTTTTATTTTACACTAAAGGGAATCTCAACAATATTTTTCGCAAAGAATAAAGTGACTGAGTTTTTTGATGTACCGTAAAATCCGGCACTTAGAACACAAAAAATATGATCGAAATTAACGGTTGCGCGTTATGTACCGATTATAAAAATGATAGCTTCAAAAGTAGAAAAAGAGAAGGGCAAAAAAAAATAATAATAATAATTAGACCTACATAGATCGGAATACCGTTTATTTAAAAGAAATGACATACCTAATGAACTTAAAGGGTTGTAGTTCTTAAAGTATACTATGTTTTTCAAAAGAGTCTGGGATAATACCTAGAATAAATGACTTCAAAATGTAAGATCATTTCACATATACATTTCAAGTTCCTTCATAAAAAAGGGAGGACGCGTTATGCGGCGAATGTACTTAAAAATTGAAACATGTAGCTTGAAAGTATAGGTACGCGTTATACGCCAGATTTTATGGTACTTTGAACTGTCTGATGTTGTTTTAAACTATACAGATTGTATTATTGGTACTTGCACTTTTTGAAAAAAAAATAAATAAAAAAACAATTTATTTGCAGGAATTGACAAACTATCTAATTGCTCAGCATTGCAATTGCTTAAAATATACGCTGGTATTCAATTACTATATGATTATATATAATTATATATTATTACTATACTTATATGATTTTATTTGCACTATGACATATTTAGCCAAAGAAATTAAGAAACATGAGATTGTTTTTTAACGTCACAGTGAGGATAACGCTGCTCAGCCTGTATGGTAGATATGACCCTCGGCTTTTAACCGAATGGGCTCGGGTTCGAATCCCACATAAGACATGGACGTATCTTCGGGAAAAGAAGTTGGACTTTTTGGCCTAACATGGATTTCCTTCTCGAATGGAACGCAGCACACCCCTTCTGTTCTATGCTGGGATCATCGTTTGTAATAAAAAGTCTATATTCTTCTGTGTTTGTATTGTATCTTTCTGTTCTTCCATTTCTCGTCTTTCATATGTATTCCAGGATAAAACACATGACAAAATAACAACTGAGAAATACATCTGATTTGGCACAACTCATCCCAAATTTTCCAACCACACCAACGTTAAATCTTGTCAGAGATTTAAAGTGTCCCAATCACACTATACAGTGTGCCTTTAGAGGCACAAGGACTCGACCCGACAGAAACAAGGCCAGACCCAATGTCTTTTCACCAGTTCGCGGTCATGACTACCACGGTCGCATAGTTGTGCCAAAGAACTTCTAATACGCTAATAACCCCAAGTGTGCATCATTTAAAGAATTTTAAATTATTCACTTGTTATATATAGAAGCACAATGTGTGAAGGAAGAAAAAGATAAGCGTTGGTTAGGGGAGGGTAAAAAAAAGGTGTTTTGAAAATAGAGCAAGATGGTTGTGCATAGTAACGTGGACACGTCATTCGTATTTGATCGAAGAGAACCCTGGGTTCTTGTATTTAGAATGAAAGTAAGACCTTAATGTTTATAATTCTATGAGAGAATTTTGTTGTCCCTTTATGTTTTACGTGTGGTATGTCCTACTATTCTGCAGGAGTTGGCTCTGTGGCTTATGGTGCCCGAGTCGCAAGCCTGAGGTTGCGGGTTCGTCCCCGGTTGGAGTCGATATATTTTCTGGATGCGAAAATCGTAGGCACGCATGTCATATGATTATGTGACAAGATCCCTAGAGTATCAATTTCTGTCTGGTACTCTAGGCAAAATTAACTCACGGCAATATCTGGCATCCGACGAGAGCTAAAATTAAATTAACTCAAGCGTGTCCAAATTTGGTAGCGAGAGACGCCACTAGATGGCGCCACCACTGAAATGGCTCTTACATTTTGAGACTTGCCGTGTATGCAAATGCTAAGTTGCTACTGTGCAGCCTATTAGAAAAAACTATTCTGCATGAGGGATTCTTTTTGAAACCAGGAATTGACTTACACATTTTTATGGATTAGATCATATTGGCTCACTAAGCTCATGACTGTTCAGATTCAATTTCTGAAAAACCCATTTTTTTAGCGGATCTCTCCTCAACAAAAACAATACGTTTGTTGAATTTGTCTGTAGAGCTATAGTAGTTCAAAACAGAAATTTTTTAGTGGCCGTGGGTAGCCTAGTGGTTAGAGCACCGGACTCCGGACCGGAAGGCCTGGGTTCGATGCCCGTACCGCCAAATACCCTCCGAGTACACACGGTGTACGTCCTCGTTAAATCATTGGGTCCGAAACCCTTGTGGGCTGAATCACGAGTGCAGAGAACTGGAGAAAATTTCCTTCCACTTCAGTTCCATGCCTAAATTGTGGAGGTGGAGATAGATGATGGCGCCATCTATCGTATTGTTCTATCGTCCCTTCGGGAATTTCACTTAGCTAAATCGTACTGTCACCTGTATGATGCTCAAGGCTAAGGCCAACGACAGGCGTACATCTATCCCATTGCCACGATGAATTTTGTGGGCTTCGATCTGACTATGTCAGACAGGTGGATTGAGCAACAACAACAGAAATTTTTATCTATAATAATCTCTATTTCCTTTATAGAGTGTGTATGAAAAACCCTTCTTAACTGATATCGATTCGCCAACAACAGCATACCTGCCAAATTTTAAGGGGTATTAGTTCTGGAGATCTCGTAATGAGTAAGCGAGTGAGTCACCTCTTTACTATACATAGATAGATGTTGTTGTTTTTTCTATAAAAAGTCAATTTTAAAAATGGGTCAAACAATAAATTAATTTCAATTATCAAATTTATCATTTATAAAATAAAATCTTCAATCGTAAAAGAAATGGAACGTTTAAAATTTCAGAAAAAATTCATTTTCGTAACCACAGTCGTAGATCACATCAATTTCACAATTAGAGTACACTCAGGCACTTCGAAAAAACAACAATATAAATACTTAAAATAATTTAAATTTTTGAAATCCTTGAAAGGTACAGTTTCCTACAGGTTTTTATAGAAAATATATAGTTATCTACATAAGGCATAAATTTGATAAATGTAAGAAATTAGAGAATTAATCATCATCTTGTGTTATAAATTATTCATTATACAATGATTACAAAGCGAATGAATCTGAAAATCAACTTAAATGTAATAACTATAAATTATAGCAATCTCTCTCTCTATACATATATACCACTAACTTGTATACTCGTTCTTCACGCGGGTGAATTGAAAAATTAAACAATTCAGATTGAAGAATAATAAAGAAGTTTTTAATGAGTTAATTTTAAGTAAATTGAAAATTAAACAGAGAAAGAAAAGAAAAGAGTTTTGCTGATCTCAGCTGAACAACAACAAAAATAAATAAATAAATAAAAATCCATATTTGGTTACTTTTAAGTCAGTAGGTCTAATAGCTGATAAAAACGATTTTTTAAAATTTATAACACCCCCGTAACTCCCTTGTGGGTCGATTTTTGAAAACACCTTCCTAAGCTGATCTTTGCTCAACAAAAATAACACATTGTTTCAAATTTTGTGTAATGAATACTAAAAATTGTGTAAGTAATTTATACCTGGATGTGTAGTACGATAATATTACTTTCTGTTGTATTTATTTTATGTTAAAATTGTAATAGTGTATAGCAAGCAACGCCATTCCTTACATTATAATGGTGATTCAATGGAAACAGTGAAATGTTGGCGACAGAGCCAGGTTGGCATCATTTTTGGATGACCATGTTGGCTACTTGGCGATTAATTGATCGGTGCAGAAATTGATGTGATGTAGCGCTACCTGGTGGGGAGCTGCAAGAAAGGGGAAAGCACGAAAACCTTATCCACAAAAAACTACAAATACAAGCCAATTTTCATAGTGATTGGTTGAACTGTGTTGGAGTGAAGCGAGGTCATATATACAAATTTTCCATTTTTCACACAATTCCTACTATTAGCTCACACTTTTTATATATTTATTTATCTTGGTGGAATTTTCAATCATTAATAAAATACATTTTAAAGCCCTCAATTGAGCTGAAATTTTATATACATGATTATTTTGGATGACAATACAATAATTTATTTATAATTAATAAAAATTAATTAATTAAGACTAATTATTAAAAGTATTACAAAAACAGCCATATTGGCGACTAGTGTCAAAACTTGAAAAGGTTTTTTTCTCACATTTTAAAACGCTCATTTGAGCTGAAATTTTCTATACAATATTGTTTTGAGTGAAAATACGATAATTTAATTTTAATTAATCAAAATTAATTGACTGAAACTAATTATTCAAAGAATTACAGATACACCCGTTGGTTTCATTTTTGGCGATTTTTTTTCTCACGTTTTAAAGCATTCAGTTGAACTGAAATTTTACATACATGGTTGTTTTGGGATGACAATACATTACCACTTAATTTTACGATTCTGTCATATGTATATACGTATTTATATTAATTGTAACTATTTAATAAAAAGTAGCTAAAATAAGTAGGAATTGACTAAAACTTTTTTTTTATATTACATGTTATTTATATAGATATTAAGTTATAAAATAATAAGTAAAAGAAAATTTCGAGATGCGCGAGAAGTAGTAAAATCGGGAGTAAATGACCTTATAAAGTGAAAAGCATAACTTTCGAAGAAATGTGATGTAACAAGAATGTCAAATGCAGCTGCCTGATCAAAGGATCCTGCTTGTTGACTTTGCCAACAAGGATCACTTGACGTGAGAATATTTCTTTAGTAATAACCCCTGAAGGGGGAAAATACTGTATGCAGGGTAAGTTATAAGAAATGCAAAATCGAAGTAAAGTATCATTTTTTCCCCTTTTTTAAATATTTTTAACGAGGTTATTTCCGGAATGTAAGCAGCAAAGGCATCTTAAATTTTAATGATGAAAATAAGGTGTTTTATATGAAGTTTAAGTGTAAAGCACGAATAACAAGTTTAGTCATGCTGCTGAAATCTTCGAAAGTTGTACTTAGTTGGCTTCCGAAATGTATGCGAAAAGTTTATCAATAAAATGTAAAATAAAAAAAGCAATAAAATATTACTTTCCTTATACAAGCAACTATGTAACATTATCCTAGTTATTGCTTTTATTAGGAATTTTGGAAATCGCAACAATTTTTTCTATGGTTTTTCTATCTATATATTCCATGATCTATCCTCACTTGTTCAATAATTGGGAACGTATGAGCTATGAGTTATTTTCAAAGCGTCCTTCAAACATATTTGACTTTCTATCTGTTTTGATAATTGCCCCCAAAACTTCCAAAAGGTTTCGCCACTTAGAGAATCTGAGATTTAAATGAAAAATTATATCTGAATGAAAACACATTTTTTTAATTACATGGAGTGTTTTTCTCGTGTGTTAATCTCAAGTTTCGTTCAAAGAAATTGTCATTGGTTTAATCAAATGGAATTCGTCAGGGTCTTACTTAGGTTCTTGAGAAGTTTAGTGTTTTAGCAAATGTTAAAATAGGATCCTATTATACGAGAGTCACTCTGAAATTGTTGAGATACTACTAGGTTTTTAAAGTTATTCTTACAAAATTTTAGGAGTGTTCAAAGTAGTCTCCTCTAGTATCAATGCACTTTTGTAGACGAATTTTCCACAGATTAAATGCCCGAAACCATTCATTCCTAGGAATTTACGAAAAAAATGCATTTATAGCCACATTAATCTCTTCTTCTGATTGAAAACTATGTCCACGTAAGTTCTTTTATAGATTAAAAGATAACCAAAAGTCATACATAGCTAGATCAGGAGAATAAGGTGGATGCTCTATCACTTAAATTTGTTTTTGCTTTAGAAACTCAGCTGTTAATCCGGTTGAATGGGAAGATGCACTGTTACGGTGAAGCATTAGTCCCCTAACATTAACTTATTGCAGAATTTCTGGAAGACATTTAGGGGTATACCAGTATGCTGTTACTGTCTTCTGTCCTTCCAACTTGATGGATTTGAAGAATCCCTTCTGAAGAAAATGGCATACATTACTTTTTTCATTGCTCGTTGGTTTTTCACCATTGTTGGCGTAGGATCATCTTCAAAGACCCATAGTTTGCTTTCTTGACGTGTTGGAACTTCAAAAAACAGCTTGTACGTTTCATCACCCGTTACAATTTTAGAAATGATACAGTGTCCACCATCGTTTAGCAATTTAAAGGATTTTTTACTGATTCTGACACGCTCCTCTTTTTGGTGCTCAGTTAGGTTATAGGGAACCAAACGGCAAGCTACTTTTTCATATGCAATTCTTCATGAATAATTTTGTACATGGCTGCTGAGCTAAGACAATGTTAAGAAAAAAAAAAGTTCCTTCTGTATCATTTGGTAGGTGCAGCGATTATCATCCATTAACATGTTTCGTGTGGCAGACACATTATCCGGGATTACTGCCGACCGTGGTCTTTCTGTGTGTTCTTCATCCTGAAGAGAATTGTGACCACTGCAAAATTCTTTAAGCCATCTGAATACAGTAGCATGACATGGAGATTCATCACGAAATGCTGATTGCAGCCGTTGAACGCATTCCTCTTGATTTAATCCAGCTTTAAATTCATAGAAAATCACAACACGACAATGTTCTCGCGTCAACTCCATTTTCTCTTCTGTCTAAAATTTATTCTACGCTAAACGACTTGAATTAAGTCAATAAAAAGTTGTCTGCTGTTTTAAAATACTTGTGTTTTTTCAAATTAAACCATTAATTTTGTTTTGTAACTTCTTGTCTGCGTGTATCTGAAAAATTTCTCAGAGTTACCCTCGTATATATATATATATATATATATATAGCATTTGTTTCCTTACTATCGAACATCACCCCACTTTTCCAACTTCCGCAACATCTCAACATGATATAACCGATTTAAAGTACATCAGTCTTTATACATAGGCAGTGGCGCACACAAGGGGGTGTCCTAGGGGTCCGGACCCTCCCCAAAGCCCTTGATTTTTTTCCCGATTGATTATAATTTTAGGTATATAATACGTAAAATTTAATGAAATATTTGTTTTTAATGATTAATTTTATTAATTAATACTAATTATTTATTCAATAATTAGTTTTTTACTGTTTTTTGTTCCCCCAAATCGACAAAATCAAAAGGAGCATGATACAAGAATGGTGGACTTTCGACACTGGACCCCCCCGGAAAACTACTGAGTGTGCGCTACTGTACATAGCCAATCTATATTGACACCAGGATTCAATCCCCTGTCCCGACTGCAAATAATGCCAGACTCATGTTCACGAACACGACCCTTTTAACTACTTCTACCACACATTTATCTTAAGGTGTTTTAAATATGTATATTTTAAGGACAAGTATATATTGATTATACGATTCTCTCCAGCCGGTGCAAAATCAATGTAATATAAATTAAGGGGTATATCACTTAATTTTTTAAATTTTTTTTTATGATAAAAGGAAGGAGGATTTTGCAAGGAAATTAACTTTCATTACAGTCGCATAAAGGCAAAAATCTCTAACTCTTGCAGACATTAGACGGCTTTAAGGATTTGAAACCATGGATAAAAGCAAGCAAAGGAAACCTAATAAAAATTAAAATCATTCATGTACAAATGTTTACTATAAAATAAGAAAAGCAAACTTTAATTCATATTTAAAATGTAATATTTACCAATAAACATATTAACTTTGCAAGGAAGAAAAAGGAAGACTTTTTTAAAAACTATTTTTAAGAAACGAGTTTGATCCTTATCACTTACAGTTAGAAAAACAATAAATATACAACAACCACAAACTAAAAAAATATGAATAATACGTACATTATACAATAACAAACGGTTTTATAAAGCCATAGAAACTAAATATACTACACAGCAAAACACTATTAGTGGGAAACTAATACATTATGCTACAGATAAAGTGGTGTATGTGATATAAGGCTTTATAAATAGTATTAAAAAACAATCACGCTATTTTTTGAATATTTAAATAGTTTCATTTAATAACTGAACTGAATGACGAAAAATGAGCCGAAGGAGTACACCAAATAAGCGCCAACACCGCTTATGTTCGACAGAATTAAAAAGAACTCAGTGAATGGCAAGAATTCCTTCGGTCGCATAATTCTGTGATAGAAAGTTATAAAGTGAAAATAAAAACGATCAATGTGCAAGACACAAAGACACGTGAAGAAAAAATATTCGGTGATGTGTTGACTACTTGAACGCCGATGGGAACTTTGGAAGGGGAAAAAATCCCCCTGGATTTTTCGGTTTGTGGCACTTACAGGGATTATATATAGTGCCGAGAATTTTTCCTGTCAACCTTATCAAAGGACTTCATCAGAAAATGAACCTAAAATTGACCGCTCCTTTAATGGTTAAAAGTAATTAACGCACAATCTGAGGGACAGTGGTATAACTTCGACTCATCTGACTGAGGTTTAGGGATAAATTGAGTCAGAAGATCGGTTGATTAAGTTAAAAAAGAATCCAATTAGTTGCTTTTACAAGTTTTCCCCATACGAATTTATTATATTTTCAAATTTCTTCTTTAGTTGTATACATATTTTGAAGACGAACATAATATGTTTTGGAAAATACAAGCAGCAAAAATTTCATAAAAGTTTACCGATGGACAACATCAGAAAATAAATTGAATTCGTTTTTAACCAACCTGTCTGAAATATATATGTAACCGACAAAACTTACTTCCATTTATGTATAAATTATTAAGGCGTGTTGTGGAAACCTAAAATCTTCTCAATATGACAAATTTGAGATTTATACATTTTCAAATTGTATAAATTTTAACCTTTCTAAAAATACCTTACTTGAACCTCTAGGGTAATTAGAAGCCCTTACAACCTATTTTTATATAATCATTGAAACTGGGGACGCCCCTTTTTAAAAGGCGAAAAAAAGCAAACAAATATTTTTTTTTTGCTTAAAAAAATTGAATGAATGTTGGAAATAAATAATCCAGAATTGCTAAAAAAAAATTTTACAAGGGGTACACAAAATCTCAATGAAAGTGTAAACAACGTAATATGGTTTTGTACCGGGAAAAAATTTGTAGAAATAGAAATAGTATATCATTGGATACATATAATCAATTTCATCGTTTAATTGGAAAATTATCAAAACCAAAAATTTTTAAAAAACGATTTGAGCCTGGTGGTTCAGGGACAGGCAATGGGCATCGACAAACAGGGCTGTTAAGGCTAAAAAAACTCCCCGTTTACAAAAAAAAAAAAGTAAGGAAAGAAAAAAGATTTAAAAAAAAAAAAGAGGGGGGATGCGATTAAAAAAAAATGTAGATCATTTGCAGTATGGGGAGAAATGTGTTTTAATAAAAAAGTAATTATACATTAAAATTCATTTGTCTCAAAATGTAAATTTTTGATGTTCTCGATGTATCTTTTCTGGGAAAATAATGTTCAAAGGTATGTAAGTTTTTTATGACACATTTATATAATGATGGTTACTAAATACCAAAACTAGCTTTTTGTAAAAAACTCAAAAATTTATTTTTTACAAAAAAAAATGGATCAAATTTCACTATGTTTGATCAAATATTTTATAAATCAGTAAAAAATTAAAAATTAGCTGAAAGCTCATTTCAGTATAATCAAAGTGACTAACCGTCCTGTTTTAGGAATGACAGTCCTCCTTTAATAGGTTCTGTTCTTCCTCCAAAAGTGTCCTCCTACTTTTCCTCCTTTTCAATATTTTAACCCTGATCTGTTAATTTCTATTCAGAGATGAACCAAACATGTTTCCTGTATGTCGAAGAATCGTCTGAATAGAGTGAATATTAAAGTCGCACTGTTCAGCTACACGTGGTCATTTGGAGACGGACCACGTAATTTTGAACCATGGTCAAGTGGCGTGTACGACACCTGAGCTGGCACCCCCCTCTCCTAATTACCACACCACACCAACGGGAAGACGTTTCAGCTCTCGACAGATTTAACGTGCATCGCTGCCCTACACGGCGGGTCTTTAGTGGTACTGGGCTCGAACTCATGACATGCCTGCCATGATCCGATACCTTGACCACTGGGCTACCGCAGCCCTAAAGAATGGTCTGAAATAAATATTAGACGGAAAAAACAGTTTTCAATGGTGTTTGACTTCATCGTAAGTAAATTGGGCAGATATAGAAAATTGTGTTGAGTTTTTATCGAAAGAAATGCCTGGTATTAAAACCAATGGCAATGGTCTGTTTGAATAAATTAAAAGACTGGATGTATATTTAAATTCTAATAAATTGGAACAATTGGTAAATCAGAATGCTGAAACTGATAACAGATGGGTAGAAATACTTCACCATTTCAAAAATGAACACTTTCCATATGATAATTTAGCTATTCCTGTTGAATTTACGTAGTGCCGACCTGGAACTGATGCACAAATTGAAAAAGTTTTTTCAGTTGCTAATGATTTTTGGACAAGTGAGAAATCAAGATTGAATATTGATAATCTTTAGCTGTAGCACTTACCGTAAAGTTCAATGTAAAGGATATTTTTTGCTCTGAAATTTCCGATGTATTAGAAAATGATATATTGAGGAAAAACATCATTAGGAAAATACTCGTTTAAGTAAATAATTAAAGGGAATGCAAGCGTAATTAGCGTATTTTTATTTGATAAAAAAAAAAGAGTTTCAGATATTTACGTTGTAACTTTTTCCTAAATTTTTCGCGCTCGTCCTCCTTTTTATCGTGAAAAAAAAGAAAAAGAAAGAAACTGGTTACCTTGCATAGTGAGAAATGTGTACTGCAAAAAAAATTTCAAGCATGTACATATGTATAGCAGATTTTGACAAAAGGTACATCGAAAACAGCCAATATAACATTTGTCGGTATATAGAGGTTTCCTACTCCCCTTAAAAGTGAAAATAATGTGAAGTTGCCCCGAATTAATTCATCTATGTGAAGCGGTGATTGTAGTGAATGGTTACATTTTTATAATTCATTGAGACAGCGAAACAGACAAACGAATCATTAAGAAAATTGAGAAATTTACGTATTTAAAATCGTATTTGCGCGGACCCGCTTTCGCTGCAATTTCCGGATTTGTCCTTATCAGCGAAAAGTATGATTCCTCAATTCAATTGTTGCAACAAAGATTCAGCAAAAAGGAACTAGCTCATATGAATAAATTATTGCAACGTATTAACCAGTAAAATCCGTTAACATTCTTACGACGTTTAGAGAATTGTATAACATTGAATTTCAATTAAAGATCTCTTCAATCTCACGACGTAAAAACCGAAACTTTTCTAATCTTTTGTTCCTCGAAATATTACAAAAATTCCCACTAGAAAGTAATGTTCAGTATATAACCGTCAACGTATTGATGACGTAATTCAGCGATACACAACCTGCGGGCCGCATGTGGCCAACCGGGCTTTTCCGAGAGGCCCGCTCATTGCCCGTTGCACAAAAAAAATTCTATTATTTAAGAACAATGTATTAAAAATTTTGCGGAAAATTCTTGCAAATACATAAATTTTGCTATCGATGTACTGGTATGAATTGGAAGATTTTTTTTCTACTATATTTGTAGATGTAACAGGTAGTAATAACAAATACCAGTGGAATAGTGAACTGAACTGGAATAGTGACTATTTTATGGGTGAAATTGAGTTTAAATTATAAACACATAATACTCATTTCAGTCTGGAATTCTGTCAAAACTTCTTTTTGCTGCCATTCTACGCTTGATAAATTAATGTTTGAAGTAAAAATAATAGAGGCTTTATCAAAAAAAAAAAATTCAAATTATCAAGCAATTGGGTAGTTTTGTTTGTATGACAGTGGTCATGGTTGAAATAAAACCGAAACTACTTCACAACTCAATAAAAAATGCATAAAACCGAAAAAAAATCTTGTATGTTTGTTAAAGATTAATATAGTATAAAATGGCAAAAAATAAAAAATGAGTTTTAATATTTTGATCAATTTTCCAATTTTAAGTGTCAAATATTGCCTTGGTCTTAAAATGTTTTTTTTCCATTAATCCTCGTGTCGCAGACCGCGTGAAATATCTGCCATATGTATGTGGCCCGTCAGGAAAAAAACGTTGAGTACCCCTGACTAATTGATGTAAAAGATTTAATTTCGTTCTTGGAAAAGGAAATTCGAAGCAGATATATTATTTTCTAATCAGCATAATTTAATTTATATTCATATCAAAGAGACAAAATATTCTGGGATATTGAAAACAAACGCCAATAAGTTATCCTAATAAAAACAATTTTAATTCATTTAACGTGATATTAAATCATTTCGAGCTGGAAATCAGTTGCGTGTTTGGTCTAATACAATTCGTTCTTTTGAAAACTGCCCTTCAAACGTTGAAGAGAGGGAAAATGTTATAAAGCTGTCAAAGTGATGCTTTGATCTCAATCATCTTATGTAACTCAGAACTGTAGAAAAAAATTCTTTCTTGTTAATGCATAACTGGTTTTCCCCATAATAAATAAATATGCGAAACATCTCTCCGTTACAAATTTCTAATGAATCAGCGGATATATAGTTCAATTTGGAATCAAACATTTTTCGCGAGCGAGTGCTCAAGGTCAAACAAAAAGCGAAGAGGTTCTTTCTGCTCTCAAAAAAAAAATAGAATAGAATCCGCGTCTCTGCAAACATTTGTAGCGAAAATAAAAGAATAAAAAAATTAGAGGGATTATTGATTCAGGCAGTACAAGAGTTTCTAAAAATAATATTTCAGAGCAGTTAATCTAAAACCATCTAACAAAGAGGATTTATTAATTTATGCAATTGGTACCATAGGAAAGGGTGTCAAACTCAAAGACTGAATCGGGCACAGCAAACAAGATTTAACTTTAAGCGGACTGCAAAAAAAAAATCAATACTCATAGAAAAGTAAGTTTACTTCGAATAATACATTATAATAAAAATAAATAAAAGAACAACACTGACATCCTAACTTTTGACATCTCTTTTCTGCTACTATCTTTCCTATTTTGGGAGAAAATTTGATATTTAATAATATATTATTGTGTGCCGGTATACTGGCCGGGGCGCAAAAATGTTCGTCGTGGGCCGCAAGCGGCTCACGAGTTTGACACCCCTGATGTAGAGTTGCGTCTTTTGCTATAAAAACGTTAATATTGTACCACTTTTACCATCAATGGATGTGGCCGCGGTAGCGTAGTTGTCAAGGTAACGGACTAGTGGCGGGCGTGTCATGAATTTAAGCCTAGTACCCACTGTGTAGAGAAGCGATGCACGTTAAAAAGTGGATAGTTTAAACGTCATACCGTTGGTGTGGTGTGGTTGTTAGGACATGGAGGTGCCAGCTCAGGCGTCGTCCACGGCACTTGGCCACTATTAAAAATTGCGAGGTCCGTCGCCAAAAGTCCTCGAGTAGTTGAACAGCACGACGTTAAATTCACTCACTCACTTACATCGTACATAAATGGATTATTTCGGTACACTACAACTCTCATTATAACATGGTAGTTAAAAAATATACAAACTCTATTTTTTAAAGTAAAGCCTTGAGTAAGAGTTATATTAACCCTTTCGCTGCGTATCCAGCGATTTCCACGATCAAAGTACACGTAGCAAGAGTAGCACTACGCAGGGAAAAAGTTAACGTCGCATGATAAAACAACACGAGGGCTATTGGTAACAGACTAAGTAATTTCGAGCCAAGACCAAGTGACGAGGACGACACCTTAGTTAACACTCCCCCATCTCAAAATTACTACAGCATGCCAAATGAATGACTTTGAGCACACACACACACACAATGACAGATTTACCAGTCCCCTCTACATGATGGATCTTTAGTGGAACAAGAAGTAAAATCAGTGACACGCCGTTCACGAGATTGCGACCATAACCAATGCCGAAAGCCATGGTATAGTGTTGAATATTCAATTTTAAACTTTAAATTGATTGTTTGAGTGTTTATTACGCTCGCACTTCGGAACATTATTATATTAACATGGTGGAGAAATTGGGAGATTGAGATGCCAGCTCGGATATCAACCTCGACGCTTCCTTCACAGCGGTGTAAAATTGCGTGGTTGGACGTGGGGGTGGTTGTTTCCCGGGGGATCGGTTTGTAGCTCTCTAAACCCTCTTCAGGTGAGCTCGGTCCTTTAGGCATTTTGCCAATAGCATTCGTGTAGCTTCAATCACAATTAAACTGTTGCATCGAGAGGGTTATTGGTGATAGTAATTATGAGCTATGGTTGAATGACGCCTGAGCTAGAATCCAACTTTCCAAACTGCCACATCAGTCCAATTTCAAGATATTCAATTTCGGTGGATTAAACGTGCACCAGCCTCTCTATATGACGAATCATCGGTGACAATTCCAGGACTTGAACTTATGATTCGATAGAAACAACACGCGTATGATTTCACAACTGAAAACACTCGAATATTGTGGCCTCTTGAACATCGAAAGACAGTCTCGCAGTGGAAATGAAGCACATTAAACCTGACATGAGCATTTTTCATAAATAATTGAATGTTTTTATGAATTATGGCACTTTGCTCTCCAAATTTCCACACCATCCCAAACGTGAGAGTTATGGACTGTAACGTTTCCCGTGACGCAGCTGTGAATCGGCGTCTTTGTGGATCACCATACGTGCATTTGCATCTTTACTTTAAAATTATTGCGTTGATCCTATCTTGGATCGCCCCCGCAAATTTTGACATCACTAGGGATCGTTTACCGCTACTAACGGGATGCTAAAAGGTCACCGGCCCCTGATCCCTGAAGAGACAGAGGGAGAACCAGTGATGCTTTGAACTTTCGAAGTGAGCGGACGCCGAAGGGGAACTCCCTCTCACAAACCACATCATTTGAACTCTCATAATCTTTCAATAAGTTTAATAACTTCAATGTATAATCTGTAAATAATAGATGTGACGTAAATAAACTAAATGTTTAAATTAATCTATCAAGTTACGGTTATTTATCTCAAACGTCACAGGGCCTAGACCGATTTAACGTAGTTTAAGCTTTCGAGTGACACCAGGGCTTGAAACCATGACTAATTTTAAACTGGCCAGTCTACGACCATGACCACTTGGCTTCAGCTATCAATAGATGCTAATAGAATAATACATGAGTGATTTTCTTAGATTTTCATAAATTCGTTATTTTTTTTTCATAAATACATCAGCTGAGATTAAAATTTCATTCACATCGGATGTCACCGAAGCAGTCACCGTAACCATACCCCCTAACCTCCTTCCAGTCCACTAATCAGGAAACTCCCTCTCAATCGAGTTCTCTCCAATTCAAGGCCCAAATACATTTCGATATGGGATGGAGGAACGTTTCGGGTTCCATTTCCAAAGATATCAAGCTTTCTCCTAAATTTTCATTTAATTACAAATTTTATTGTTTTAAACCATAAGTTTTCTACTTTTACTTCCCGTCCTTATTTTCGTGCCTGCTTAAGTGGTTAATAGTGGTTATGGTCATGAACTCGTGGCCGGCGTGTCATGAGTTCGAGTTCCAGTACCACTAAAGACCCACCGTGTGGAGGTGCTGATGCACGCTAAATTTTTCCAGACTTAAGGTCGTTCCGCTTAAGTGTTGTGGTTGTTTAGAGCAGGGGTATTCAACCCGCGTCTTGAAAAATTTTGCGGCCCACGAGATTCTTTACAACTTTACAAAATTCGACTATTTTGTACAATATTTTTTGTTTAAAGAGTTTTTTTTTGTGAAAAACAAATCCCATAACTGTTATTTCTTTACCACGTTGCTTCTGTTACTGTGAATCTCTTTTTTTTTCTAAATTGGAATTTATCGAACATAAATCGTGCTCAAACTTAACGCACGAAAATCTGCAACATCAATTACGATAAGCAAATACACATGCATTGAGATCGACTTAGCAAAAACAAAGTGAAAGAGTTGAGAAACAGATATCTCACGAATTAAATAAATTAAACACTATTTGATCATTGCATTATTAGTATTATATTATCTATGCTTGTATACATGCAAAACAATGAAAACAATAATATATCAGTCTGTTTTAAATTTTCACTCCAACAAATGTTTGTTATGGATCCAAATCTATTATAAAGATAAGTATATATTTTTATATGAGGCTCGCGAGATTGTAAAGTTCTTCCGAAGTGGCCCACGAGGTCATTTGGGTTAGCCATCCCTGGTTTAGAGAGTGAGCCGCGCGATCAAATTTCAGTTGCACAATACTAAAATGTTTTCACCACTATTGTATTTGAATAAGCATTCCAAGAATTGTAAACAGTTATTCGATTCGTGAAAAAAGCTGTTCTCGATTTACTTTGAAAGCAAAACGATTTCTTTTCGCGTAAACAACATCTTCGTGACTAGGAAAAAATTGGAAGTTGTTTATGGAAAGAAACCAATGTTTAGGGGAATACCCATCTAATATTCCTTCAATAGGTGTTTGGAAATCTCAAACAGGTATTTAAGTCTTAATATATGTTAATTTCCCGTGGCAAGAAATTCAAAGTGTCAGTGCTAATTTGGAACAATTAAGTAAATAAATTTCATAGAATAAACCAAGGAAAAAAATTATAAACATGATTAAATAACATACAATTATATACATTAAGAGAAAACAGTATAATTTTGTATCCGTCTCAAACAAATATTGGAAAACAGAAATATGTTCCTCATATTTGAAAATACAGTAAGACCCCGCTTAACGCAGTTTTCGATTTAACGCTCTTTTATTTTAATTGTAGGATTCCCCGAAATTGCACGCATCATTAGGCTTTCCGATATCCGAAGCAGTTTATCTGTGTTCTTCTTTCCTGTGGTGTTATAGGAATGTATTTTTTATCGTTTCAAACATTTGTTGATGTTATTGTAAGCATAAATTTATGTAATATAACGATTGCTATAGTGACAAATGTTATGATTTTTAGTTTTTATCATGGGTGATAATAAAGAAAAACACGAAAATAGAACAAGAAAAAGCATTTTCACTTGAAACTAAAATGCAACTGATTAGAAGATTAGTATACTGGTGCACGTCAATTTCAAATTGAGAAGCTGCATTGAATTTGGCAACTTCAACAATAAGGACCATTCTTAAGAATAAAGAAAAAATACTGTCATCCGCAACTGCAACTGCGACAAGCTCTGCAACTAGAATTACCCGTTCTAGAAATAATGGAGTAGAGGAAATGGAAAAAAGACTTTCTATATGGACTGACGATGAAATTGAACGCAATATGCCATTAAACAAGACTTAGAATTTTATTTATTTTTATATGTATATTCGTTTATTAAATTTCTATATTTGTAAGGAATAAATTTTTGTTTTATTGTTATAAAAAACATAATTAATAAATTTAATGGTAAAATACCTGACCAATTTTCTACCTATCTTTAACTAAATAACCCCATTATTTACATGATTAAATAACCCGTTTAACGCTGTTTCGTATTACGCTCTACTTTGATGGAACGTATACCCCGCGTTAAGTGGGGTCTTACTGTATAACACAAACATCTTCTGCAGGAAATTCTCATTCAGAAGGTAGTATCTTTTCCGTGATTTTTGTACACTGCTATTTCTTCTGACTTCTACATCATTTTAAGCTCCATACTGGTGCTTTTCTTATACTGGTCTAATGTGTCAACATCGTTTGTTTTCTCTTATTACGCAAATAAGCCACATTACTTATCCCCAAAATTGCATTATTTTCTCAAAAAAGATATGAGTGGGGTGACAAAAAAGATTCTAGAGGTTTCGTAATTGGTTTCTTCTAATCATTTGAAAACTTAAAAAAATTTTTTTAAAAATTTCAACAGAAATGGTTCTCCTCAAATATGTTCATACTTTAACGTGGCTTAATAATACCCCTGTTTTGGTTGAGAAGAAATGTTTGCTTGTGTGTTCTTGAATTAGAAAAATTTTATAAAAAAAATTAATTTATGCCATAGACAAAATTTTTAAAATTATTACAAATATTTTGTAGATCTACAATGATTTTTTTTGTTAGTAATTTATAAAAAATTTTATTTATTTTTTAAAATTAATTTATGTTTGAAAAAAAGTGTTATCTTAATGTGTTTAAAGTTATAGAATTTTTGGTATGGCAATTATTTGTATATTTTAAAAAAATAATTTTTTGGGGAAACATTTTCTACTTTTTTTTAAAGTGGTGTTAATTCGTGAGAGGGATTACAATGGGATCCCAAATACCGGATTTTGACCCCTTTTGTACTTTTTTGTAATACTTTTTTCCCTTTTTAAATACCGGGTTTTTCGGTTTTAACAAATTTTTTTAATTGTCTCCATTGTGTTTGGGGATCCCAAAACATAAAAAAGTATATTTTTTTTGTTTTTGTCTCCTAACAATTAAATATTTAGACTGTGAATATAAAGTTGCATCAACAATCAAGAGAAGTGATAAAATATATCAATCCCCAAGGAGATGGAAAAAAACTACCCTATTCGTTCAGAACGATACTGCAGACGCACAGGATTCATAGCGAAATTCATATCTGTGAAAACAAGGTTTGATTTTAAAGAAAGTGCGAATGTTTCGATTTTTTTTAAATTAGGGGTTTGATTTGAATATCATAGGGGTTCAAAATATTTTTCAGATTTATTATATAGATACTCAAAAAAAACCCCATAAAATGAAAAAAGAATAATTTTAAAAACAAAAAAAATCAGTTGATAATGCTTCGGTTTGGTTTTTAGATTTATATGATGAAAATCACAACCCCGCTGAATAGTGATATTTACACTTTTTTTTTCTGATTTAAATAAAAAAGATTTTCCCTTTATTTTTTTGATTCTTTATACACTGTTATGTTACAAATTTTTTTTTTGGATTTTTACACTCTCTTAAAACGGCAAATAAAATAAGAAACACTCTTTTTTTTTTTTTTAAAATTTCGCAGGGTATTAAAACCGGTACCCCGGGTATTGACCTAAAAAAACCGAATACCGGCATTGAACTTTTAGTCCTTTTGGGCAATACCCTGGTAACTGGTGATCCGCCAGGGGGCTTCGATCCGAATTTGTCCCCCTTGGAGATTCGGGGATCCTGGGCTTGAAGATCTCCCGTGGATGGAATGCATGAATTGAATTTAACGTCACACTTTTAAGCTACACTGGGGTTTTTGGCGACGGACCCGAATTTGGTCTTTTAAAGTGACGGGGACGAAAGCTGGCCCCCCCCCCTTAACACACAAAACAACGAGGGAATTTTCGCTCTCGACAGATTTAGCGGCATCGATGCCCATACGGCGGGTCCGGGGTACTGGGCCGAACTTGAAAAGGCCCACGACCCGATATTACCAACGCTACCGGGGCCCCCATGATAGGACCCGTGCACTCAAAATTTTTTCAGAAACCTTTCCCCTTAGTGTGGTGGAAAATTTTGGGGAAAAAGGGGATCGCTTAAGTGTCGTCCTCTTCCCCCGTTGTTTTCGCTGCTGTTTGGGGGTAAATTTTGGGAAAGTTTGGACAGTTTCCCGCATCTTCGGGGATGGGTACATATTTTTTGAGTAAATTTGGGTTTACCTTCGAACAAGACGGACAGGGGGACTGGCATTGCAAACAGAATGGCACTTATCAAAAATTTCCGGGGCCCTTTTTAAATGAGGGGCCCTGTTATGGACTGTGTTATATACATGTTGGGGGCCCTTTCTTCGGGGTCATGTATCATTGATATGGCTGAGGCAGAGTACCCCCGGTCGGGGGGAGGAGGTTCTTTTTTTGGGGCGCGAAGGTGCTGAACTGAATTTGCTGTTACGGATAGCGAGTTCCTTTGTTTAGCCCGACGCACACGGCTGGGTTTGTGGTGGAAAAGGTTTTCTGAAAGGGGGGGCGGGATGGTGGTTGGCCCCCGTTCTTTTGTAATTTCTATATTTGTCCCCTTGACCGGATGTTGTTACATTCTTTCGAAAGGACGCCGGGGTTTCGCACCCTGTTTTTTTCAAAACCCAAAATTTATTTAAAATTGTAACTTTGCGCTCTAGGGAAGCGCTAACAAAGAGTGCAGAGCAGTGTTATTTGAAGTGACAGGTCTTTTTTTTTTAAAACGGGTCCCCGGAATTTTCCGGGCCCTCTTTGCTTTTTAAAGATTTTTCAAGTAACTTCCCGGGAAATCCAATCGACCCAAAAGGACCCCCGGGGGCGACCAGCCAATTCAGCCTCCCATCCACCTCCGCCCCTTAAAGTAAAAGCAAATGTTTTTTAAATTCTTTTCATGTATTATTTTTTTAAATTGTAAAAAAATTTTTAAACAAAAAAATTCATTAATGGAATTGATTTAAGTTTTATTTTATCTTTTCATTTAATTTTTTGTTAAATTTAAAAATATTATAAAATTTAATAAAGGTTGGGTACCATGAAATTTTTAAAAATAAAGAATAAAGCCTTTTAAAGGTTTTTTTGTTTAGGGGGCGGAGGGGGCTTTTTTTTGCTGTAATTAAGAAAAAAAATTTGTTCGGGACGCGTTTTTTGTCAAAAAGGGAAAAAATAAGAGAAAACATTACAAACAAGTTTCAAAAATTACGTGGCCCCTTGCCAAGGGGCGCGCTTTCGTGCAATAAAGCAAGTCAAATAAAACTCGAGCGATAAAAAAGAGAGACCGCGGGTGACGTTTGTTTTTTTTACTTACTCAAATTTTTTTTTTTTTTACCCCAAAGTGTTTTTTTAATATTTCGTTAAATTGATTTTATTGATGTTTGGTGTATGTATTCATAAGAGTCCCGAAGAAGAGAATATTTATATCTTTATCAATCTATAATTTCGAATTCTTTTTGAAGTTGCAAATTTTTTTAAAGATGACAGTTAAAATTTTTAAATATAGATTAAAAAAATTTAAGAATAAATAAAAATTCTTTTATGAACTATTTTTCCTATCGTACTAAAAAAAAATCATTGAATATTTGCTTAGTTTGAAACTTTTAGTTACAAAAGATATATCCCTGACATATATTAAAACTTTATTTACTACAGATAAAATATGCGTTTCCATATTCATTCAGTAAAAAGTATATATCACAACAATGATTTCTAAAAATATCTTTTGCAACAAGTACATACATGTCAAGGTTTTTGTGGGGTTTTTATAATCTTTAAAACACACATCGTTCGTTATAAACTAACCGAGGTGAAACGCAACCCGCTTACCAGATTTTTTAACCCCTCCATGGGTGTACCTTCATTAAATTCAAACTAAATTCCATGCCGACGGGAAAATAAGAATATCTTTAATGAACTTAAATTTTACACACAAATTCGAAAGAAAGTTCTTGCAGTTATTCACATATTATTTTCTAAAACTGAAATGTGTAACATAATTTTATGGTTTCTTTGCTATGAATATGTTTTAGCTGATTTTAATAAACGCAGATTTGAAATTTTAACGATACTCTATTCAGGTAGTAGCGTAACGATGGTGAAATATAATTTATGTAATTGCACGAGAAATAATCAGACATTTTGAAGTGTGTAGCTTCCATAAATTTTGAAAGGACGGGGTATGAGATACATGTAATAGTTTACTAAATTTCCCATTTAATAATTAAACTAAAAAGTCTTCCTAAATATGTAAATCCAATACCATGAACCACTATTCAATAAGTTATTCAGCCTTATAACATGTATTATTGCAGATGTCTCAATAGCACGAACACGCAGTGCGTGCATTCCGCAAGTCCCATTTTTATTATTCACTAAAACAAAGGTGATAATAGATACAGTAAGACCCCGCTTAACGCTCTTTTATTTCAATTGTGGTATTCCCCGAAATTGCACGCAGCGTTAGGCTTCCCGATATCCGAAGCAGTTTACTGTGTTTCTTTCCTGCGGTGTAATACTAACGTATTTTTATCGTTTCAAGCATTTGTTAACGTTATTGTATAAGTATAAATTTATATAATATAACGATTTCTATAGTGAAAAATTTTATGATTTTTAGATTTTATCAGGGGTAAAATAAAAACACGAAAAAAAAAGAAGAAAAGCATTTCACTAGAAACACTAAAATGCAAGGGAAAGTGATACGGGAAAATATGTCAATATCAATTTTGGCGCTGATTGTTTGGCAACTTAACAAAAAGGATCTTTTTTTAAGAATAAAAAAAAATACTGTGCGAAAGCGACACAAGTTGCTACTAGAATTCCCCGTTCTGAAAAAAACAAAGAGGAAATGGAAAAAACGACTTTCTATATGGATTGACGACGAAATTGAACGAAATTTGATTAAACCAATCTACCTTGATAGAAAAGGCAAAATTTAAAAACCAGAAGAGATTAATGATATGAAATGTAAACATACTGACTTTAACATTTTTTTTATTTTTATATTGTATTCGTTTATTACGTTTAAATATTTTAATAAATAGTTTTTGTTTATTGTTATTAAAAAAAAAAAATTTAATGGAAAATACATGACCAATTTTCACCCATCTTCCCTAACCCCATTATTTATAAGAGATAACTCGTTTGCGCTTTTTTTCGCCTCGGATGGGGATACTCCGCGTTGGGGTCTTTTTTACTGGATTTGTGTGGGGGTTTTCTTTTTAAATAATATTAATTCAAGGGTTTTCATTTCCTGGGTTTATTATAAAAAAATAAACTTAAATAAAACAAAAACTTAATAATCTTACGAAATTTAAATCATCAAAAGTTAAACTATTAGACTAAAAATATTCTAGTAAACCACTCACACACTCCTAGAACGCAGAAGTCAAGACCAAGATTTTAAACAGAGAATATCCGAGATAAACAACAGCGACCAGACTCGCTGAAGCCAGGTTCAAGATTTACACACAGGTAGGATCTGCCACATATGATTTTCGTCGGGATAGACCCCACGTGGGTCTGGGCGCTGTGGCAGGTACTCTCCGCCCACACAGGGGACCATAATTCATAACACTCACATAAAAAAATTTTACCGTAAGTAACATGGCGGAAATTTTTAAGAATATCATCACCTGATTATATAAATAATGTAAAAGAATTTCCCACTATCAATTTTTATTTTCAATTGGATAAAATACAAAATATGCTTTAAGAAGTTCGTTCTTTTAATTACCGGCTGATTCAGAAATAGTGTGACCATTTTCAGAGCATTATACACAATTTTATTGAATACAGTTATTTACATGAAATTTTCAATGTGTTAGTGGCTTCCTTAAGCATAATACATTTTACGTAAGCGTTTAGCAAAGCCGGAAAAGCTTTCTGGAATATTTTTTGGGGAATTATTCTAACTTCCTCCAGTCAGATAATTAGGCCGACGATATGATAGATATTTCACTCGGGCCGCAACAAGGGAAAATGGGGGGGATAAACACTGTTAGACCAAAACAGCATTGGACAAAGCAAAATTAATTAAAATATTGAAACTCATTATTATTTTTTTTATTTACTCTAATACTGTATTAAAAACGAAAAACACAATAATTTTAGACCCGAATTTTAAACCCAATTTTTTTCATTTTTAGAATTTAAAATAAAGTAATACTATTATTAAAAATTCAAAATGAATGAAATAGTTATTATCCCAAAATTTAGGCATTTGTAATACTATTCTCAAACGAAAATATTTTGGTTTATTTAAAAATCAAGTTTTAAATGTTTTATTAAAGTATTTTTGAAAAAATAAAAAAAAGTTTTGGCTTTTTATTTTTAAATGACGATTAAAAAAGAAAAGATGAATTTTTTAATGGGGAAAAAATAGATTGAATAAACAAAAAAATTCATACGAATGATTTAGAAATCTTTTTCTTGAAAACGCATCGATTTTGAATTTTAAAAAAATTTTAAAAATAGAAAATTTATTTTTTAAAAAGAATTACACCGACGGGAAAAAAAAAATGATCTTTTTCCGATTTGGGAATCATTTTTTGTCTCAGTTTGAAAAAAAAAAAAAAGATGGTTTTTTAAAAGTCGAAATATCGGAATTTTTTAAGCTAACCGATAAGGGTGGGCAGAATAAAAAACTAACAGGGGGAAAAAGGGTTTTTAATTAATATCTTTTAAAATTTTGAATCGGAACATAAAATCAAAAAAGCATTGTCATCCCAAAATAAACGTGTATACAAAAATTTCCCGCTCAATCGGGTTTTAAAATCAGCTTCGAAAAGTTGAAGATTCCACCCGAACATTTTACATTGCAAGTTAAATAAAAGCTTGTAAAATAAACGTTAATCAACTCTTTCCGCGATAACACGGGATTGGCTATTTAAAAATCCCCCAAGATATTCATAAGTGGGGGGGAGGGCAGTATATAGTCTTCTACTAACTCTATACCTAACGAAAAATGAAAATGATTTTTTTTTTTGTATTCTGTGAATATTGTTTGATAAAAATAATGCATCATTTGATTATCATTAAATTTGTGGGTATAATTATTACTTTGCTATCCCTCTTGCGTTTTGCTTAAAAAACATGGTTTTAAAGCACTAAGTTTGTTTTTATCGTAGTTATATAAGTACATATTCTGTATTTATTGTTATAATATAAATATTGTTTAGCTTTTTTTAGCTCATTACACCTACAGCACTGGGTGGATGACAACACCTTGAAAAAACTAGAAGTAGACCCTACCATGTAAAAGTCTGCGCACCCCTTGTGTAGTATGATGAAAATACTACATCCAACTTGACTAGGAATAAAAAAAGACACCACATTAAAATTTGCTGCCTCGCTCTCAAGTTCGTGTAAAATTTCCCCAAATCAGCTTTCAGCTAACACATTCTGCAATTTAGAATCAATATTTAAATAAATTTAATCGGTTCATTAAATATTGAACTCTGAAAATATTAAACTGTCACAATGAACACATATTTGCATAAAATTTCGCATCGTTAGCGCATCTGTGAGTGATACACTAATTTGAGAATTTCCTCCGCACTAACGTGAAAAAAAAAAATAAAATAAAAAGCAAGAAAACATAATGAATCTAGATAACGTTCTGATGATCCATTGCACAATAAACATAAATACTGATTTTAAAAAAAAACAGAAAAAAACCCCCACATGAATCTTGGAAGTGCGAGTGCTCTTTAAATCAATCAACGGTATACAAATTACATGGAACATCTATATACCATCCACAGATTTGAAATATAAGAGATGAAAAAGTAATTAAGAAATCGAATTTCATAGAAAGCTGTCAAAAATAAACAGCGGCAAAGGAGGAATGGAGATATGGCTTCTTTGATTGAGAGATAAAACAGAAATTACACCAACCTTTCTGATTGGTTTCTTCACAGATAGAAGAGTAGGAAATGTGAATGGAATGCGGTGTTGTGTTTTTCCGAAACGTTTAACACTCTCGTATCAAACGATTGAACCAAAACAAAGGTTAAGAATTTAACTGCGCATGCTTCACTAATTTGGATGGCTGTCGGAAGATCTAATTGGTGGCGAAACTAGATGCACAGCACGTGATGTCTGAAAATTTTCTCTGCTAATCTACTTCCTGAAGCTACGAATGAATTGAAGTTAGTCGTATCTGTGTTTGGGAAAGTAGAAATAAAGCATATTTGAACATGACGGATTACCTTAGTGATATGGAATGTGAAAATAGTGATGAAGAATGTGAAAGTAGTGATGAAGAATATGAATTTATAATGTGGTGGAACATAGAAAATTACCTTTATTGTTGGCAGAAACACGAAAAGTTTTCCAGCCCGTTATTTACTGCAACCTCGATGGAAAATACAAAATGGTGTTTATATTTGTTTCCCGCCGGTAAAAATAATGAAAATGAAAATTACATTGCGTGTTATTTAAATCGCATGCGAAATAACGGTCCTGAGAAAATAAAAGTGAAGTTTGTGTTGGAAATTCTGGGAAGTGACGGTTCTGTTCTGACAGAAAAATATTCTGCCAAATGTGCATTTGATAAAAGAATTTGCTTGGGGTTGGAAAGAATTTATTGAAAGAAAAAGAGTGTTCCAGTTTGAAAAAAATCACTTCCATCCTCTAAATACTTTAACGGTTCGCTGTAAAATGCGTAGGTGCGAAAATGGAAGCAAAGAACGCAAAAACCGTGCAATGCAAAAACCGTGATCAATTTCGAGAAAATGTCTTTCATTTGGGATATAGAAAAATTTAGCTCTTTAAAACCTTGAGCAAAGGATACCTTTTGTGATGAATTCCACGTCCAAAGAAATATTGGTCTCGTTAAATCTTTTTTTATGTGAAGGACGGCATTCCGATGAAATAATCTTCATTGACTTCAATTGTGCGAATAAAAAAATTAAATATTTTCACTTTAAAGTGTTTCTGATCGATGACGGAGGAAATAAAACACTCTGCAATCAACGAGAATTTTGGTGTGAAGAGTATGAAAAAAACCCAATGTTTAGTTTACGTTCGAATAAAACGGCATTGCTGGTAAAGAAAGATCTTTATCTGAAAAATGACGTTCTGTCTCTCTATTGTGAATGCGTCTTTCCAACGGTCATTTCATTCGATAAAATCGTAAGTACTAAATTCGAAGTAATAATTCCTCAAAGCTTGCCTAAAGTTAACATTTCAGAGAATCGGTCGGATAAAGCGAGAAGCATAAAAGAAGACTTTAAAACTCTGTACACAGATGGCACAATTAGTGACATCAAGTTATCCACTGGAACCGAATCCTTTCCCGCCCACACGGTTTTGCCCTTTTGTGCCAGACCCCCCGTTTTTTAAAACCTTTTCTCGGATGATATGAAGGAGAAGATCAAGGGAAGTGTCGACATTGTCGACTTCGACAATGACACCATTCGTCGGATGCTCCTGTACATGTACACTGACAGCTTGGAAGACCTACAGTGGAAGAGCGCTCTTCGGTTGTATGAAGCGGCCGACAAGTACCAGATTCTGTCTTTGATGGAAAAGTGTTCAGCTTTTCTGGAAGACCATTTGACCTCCATCAATGCTTGCGATGCTTTAGTGCTAGCAGATCGACACCAAGATAACAGTTTCAAGGAGGTCGTGCAAAACTACATACTAGACCGTAATGAATATGTGTTTTGTTCAGAAGAATGGAAAACATTACTGGAAAACAACTTTAAATTAGCTGCTGAGACAATGCACAAAGTGTGGAAAAAATAAAAGGTCGAAAATTGTGAGTTTTCTGTCTTTTTCAAGCTTGTTTTTTGGAAATTAAGATTGTAATTTCATTGTTATTTTACATGTAAAAGTATTCAAACGTTTTATTTTTATTTTTCCTTAAATGAGTTTTGCTTAATCTATTTTCAAAAATTAACTTCCTATGTTTTTCAACTGAAAATATTTTCAAATCCTATAAATTGTTTCTAAAATACATTAAAATATTTGCCTTTTTTTTAAATTAAAATATGCATAAATATTTTACTATTTCATGCACATTTAGAACAAATATATTTTTTTTTTTTTCACTTAAACAGATTTAAGTTACGTAACTCTAATTATGGCTCTAGTTCTGTGTTCTTAGTTTTAAAATTCATTGAAAAAGCTTTGAATCATTTATGCAAATACAAACTTTTATAGAGTGGTTATGAAGTTGTTTTGTGAAAAACTGTAAAACAATAATTTTTTTTTTGTTTCATTAAATTTTGCTTAAGAAACCATTATATTTGTGCTTAAAAAATTTTGGATATGAAATACACAGAACAATAAAAGAAAATACTAAGAAAACCTTGAATAATGTTTAAAATATGTTTTTCGATTTTGTGTAAAATTGTAGATTGAGTTCTTTATGGTGTGTATAACATATCTTCTAAACTTAACTTATGCAGTTGCATTGTGTATAGGTGCGTTTAGCTCAAATTTGCAACATTCATTTGCTTGTACGAGTTTATATTTTTTGCAACAATTTAAGATATTAGCTTTTATTTCTCTTTATCTTGCACATCCCAGATAGTAGAGCATATTTCAAAAAAGTTAAATTTCGTTATGATCAACTTTCAAAGATTAACTGCTTTTGCTGTATGGGTTCAGTATTTTTTTTGGGATATTTCCAAAAGTTCGTTTTTAAATTTGTCAATAAAAAGTCCTACCCTCCGAAAAAAAATTTTTTTTAAGAGCTACGTATATTGTCTAACAGAAAACTTTTTATTTCTAAGAGCAAAAAAATTGTAAAAAGTCAGTTTTTTTTTTTTCTATGCTTTTATAAAATGCTGGAAATATGTATTTACAAGTTTTCATTCTATCTGCTTTTCTAATGTATTTAATTAAACATTTCTGTCTCCCGTATTTAAAAACATTATTGTTGGTTTTTAATTATGTTTTTCCAAACTTAGAATACCATGCTCCAAAAGTTGAGTGACACCTAAAACATCTATCAGGATACTTTCTCTTTTTGGGGGACCCTTCCCACAATGCAGAAAAAATTGGTAGTAATTAGGGGTTCAACATCGGAAAAAGTTCAAAAAATATTCGGTAATTTTAATCTTAATACTGGTAGTTTTGAAATTTTAGGGAAAAAAAATTTGTTTTTTTTACAAGTTTTATTAATTAAATATCACGGGAAGTTAATTTTAACTTTAAAA